>RJWM01041027.1:0-15135 GCA_004363535.1 Dasyprocta punctata
TTCTCCCTCATTGGCTCTCACTCCCTATTGGCCCACAATCCTTACGGACCTAAGTCTGCCTAGATACTGTCAGCCTCTTCTCCCTCATTGGCTCTCACTCCCTATTGGCCCGCACCCTCTATATAGCCTGCTGTACTTCCATAATAAAATTGGATCTGCGCCATCAGCCTGGTCTCCGCGTCATCCATGCGTCGGTCCTACCTACTGTGAGGCCCGAGCCGCCTCAAAAATTGGGTTACTTCTCTACTGAATCTTATTAGACATTTTTTTTTCTTTAGGTACGTTTATTTTTTTATTTTTTAACAAATCCAAAACAGTAATATTATAGGTTTACAAAACAAGATGATAAGAATTTGACAATGGTTGCAATATTGCATATCACTACCTTCAAAAGGGTTGTTTAGATTAACAGATATAGACATGCAAAATTAATGTAAACATGTGAGTATCAACTGTTCCTTTTCAATAACCAATACATTTAGAAGTATAGTCATTTTAGCTATCCTATGCATACACATATACAAATTTATGTCTAAGGAAAAAATTTTGAAATCACCAGCAAAAATTAAAACCTTGTCTAAAAAGAAAATTCATTTTTCCTTTTTTAAAAGATTTCAAGACCTATTTTTTTAAGCAGAAAATAATGTAATTCAAAAAGTAAAATTGGATCCAAATATAAAATAATAAACATTCTCTTTTTCTTTTTCTCTAACTTTTATATATATATAGGTTTTGTTTGAGTTCTTCAAACCAGTGCAATAATATGATAGTCAGGTATATGTGACTTATTCAGTTCACTGAGAAGCATATCCTCAGCATGCATCCATTTGAGGGTGAAAACGTCTAGCTTGTTGTTCTTTATAGCTGAGTAGTATTCCATTATGTAGAAATACCTCATCTTTTTTATCCATTTATCCTCACTCGTGGGGCATTTAGGCTGCTTCCATGATCTAGCTGTTATGAATGGGGCAGCAATGAACATAGATGAACATATAGCACTCTGATGAGATGTTTTTAGTTCTTTTAGGGAAGATACCCAAAAGGGAACTTTGCTGGGTCAAATGGGACTTTCAATCCTAGCTTTTTGAGGAATCTCCACACTGACTTCCACAGAGGTTGCACCAGCCTGCATTCCCACCAACAGTGAAGAGGGGTTACTTTTTGCTCACAGCCTCTCCAGCATTTGTCATTAGTTGCCCTCATAATACTAATCATTCTTTCTGGAGTGAGGTGGAATCTGAGTGATATTTTCATTTGCATCTCTCAAATGGCCAGTGCTGTTGAACATTTTTTTATGTATTTTTATATGTAAAAATGCCAATTTTGGGATTGGGTCTTTAAGTCTTGGAGGACTGATTTTTTTAAGTTCTTTATAGGTTTTTGATATTAATCCTTTATCTGAGGGACAGCTGGCAAACATTTTCTCCCAGATTGTTGGTAGTCTCTTCACACTGTTGGTGGTTTCTCTTGCTGTGCAAAAGATTTTCAGTAGGATGAGATCCCATTTGTTAATTCTTTGCATTAATTCCTGTGAAGTCTGGCTTTTATTCATAAAGTCTTTGCCTACACCAATGTCTTCAAGAGTCTTACCTATTTTATCTTCCAGCATATTTAATGTTTCTGTTTTAACGTTGAGATCTTCAATCCATTTAGATTTTAAGTTAGTACATGGTGAAAGATATGGGTTTAATCTTAATCTTTGACATGTAGAAAGCCAGTTTTTCCAGCACCACTTATTAAAAAGGCTATCTTTTGTCCAATGAATGTATTTAGCACCTTTATCAAAAATAAGATAGCTTAGTGTGTCTGGAGTTGTTTCTGAATCTTCTAATCTATTCCATTAATCCTTGGGTCTGTTTTTCTGGCAGTACCACACTGTTTTTATTATGATAGTTTTATAGTATAGTTTCAGGTCAGGAATTGTGACGCCCCTTGTCTTTGTTGCCCAAGATCACCCTTGCTATTCTAGGCCTCTTCTTGTTCCAAATGAATTTTAGAATTGTTTTCTCTAATTCTGTAAGATATGTTACTGGTAATTTGATCGGGATTACATTAAGTCTGTATAACAGTTTTGGAAGTATAACCATTTTAACTATATTGGTTCTTCCTACCCAAAAGCATGGGATATCTCTCCATCTTCTAACATCCTCCTCAATCTCCGTTTTTAGAGTACTATAGTTTTCAATAGAGGTCTTTTACATCTTTCATTAAATTGATTCCTAAATATTCCATTTTTTTAGATGCTATTGTAAAAGGCATTTTTTCCTTAATTTCTCTCTCAGTGCAATTGTTATTCGTGTACAAAAATGCTATTGATTTCTGGGTATTGACCTTGTAACCAGCTACGTTGCTAAATCTACTTATTAAATCTAGAAGTCTCTTGATGGAGTTTTTAGGATCCTCTAGGTAGAGTATCATGTCATCTGCAAATAATGCTAGTTTAACTTCTCCCTTTCCTATCTTTATTCCTTTTATTTCTTTCTCTTGTCTGATTGCTCTAGCTTAAGTTTCCAGAACTATGTTGAATAAGAGTGGAGAGAGTGGACATCCTTGTCTTGTTCCTGATTTTAAAGTGAAAGCTTTCGGTTTTCGTCCATTTAGTATAATGTCAGCTATCGGTTTGTCATAGATAGCTTTTATCAGATTAAGATAAAGACCATCTATTCCAATTTTCTGTAGAGTTCTTATCATGAATAGGTGCTGGACTTTATCAAAAGTTTTTTCTGCATCTATTGAAATAATCATGATTTTTATCCTTGGCTCTGTTAATATGATGTATTACATTTATGAATTTATGCATGTTGAACCATCCCTGCATCCCTGGGATGAATCCCACTTGATCATGGTTTTCAATCTTTTTGATAATTTGCTGCAGTCTGTTTGCCAATATCTTATTAAGAATTTTTGCATCGATGTTCATTAGGGAGACTGGCCTGTAATTCTCTTTCTTAGTTGGATCCTTCTCTGGTTTTGGATCCTTTCAATTTCATTAAAGTGTTTGAAAAGTAGTGGTGTTAGATCCTCACTAAATTTCTTGTAGACTTCAGCAGTAAATCCATCAGGGCCAGGGCTCTTTTTGTTGATAATTTTTTAATTACATCTTTAATTTCATTTATTGATATTGAGTTGTTAAGGATTTTTATATCGTTTTGATTGAACTTCAGTAATTCAAATTCCTTAAACTTTTAAGGAAGAAATAATGTCAGTTCTTCCAAATTATTTCAAAATATTCACTGGGTGTGAATTCTTTAAAATTTAGTTAATAACACCAGCATTACCTTGATACTTAGAGATACCAAATTCTTACATTAAAAATTAATTATATAAATACATATAGCAGAAAGGGGAAAAAGTAATTGAAGTGTGTTATGTACCTGTACCAATTCCCCACATGTACTGCAGATGTGTACTAATAAAAGTCAAAATAAAGAAGAAAAAATCACAATGTGATTACTAATTGTTGGAAATGGTTAGAACAGGAAGGATATAAAGAGGTTTAATAATAGGTAACAAAACACATGATTGGGTCTAATGCTGTACAGCACAGTAAAAAAATAAACTGTAATCTATTTCACAATAATTATAATTGGCAATAAATTATATTTTATGGGTAAGTAATAGAGAGGAGCAGAAATTCTCCAAAAATACAGTAATGATGAAGAGATAAAAACATGAATTACCTTTTTTTGTTTAGTACACACTTTAAAAATGTGTTGAAATTACATGTTATAACCTCTCTATATATAACTGCTATATTAATTTAAAATTTAAAAAATATTTAAAGATAATGGAAATGTTAACTCCATCAGTTTGATCATTATACACTGGATAAATGTACAAAATTACCATATCTTATGAAATAAATTTGTATAATCAGGATAATTTTATATATATTCATGATTGCCATATATATCCATATGGATTTATATACACAGTTGGATAAATATCACCCCTCCCACAGTCCCAAAATTCATCCCTGTTGATAAAATAGCAAATAAAAGTTATGACAATGACACATTATCTTCATGTACATTGTTCATCTGACTGAAAGGAATCACCTCCTGGCACACCATAAAGTTAATGGTCTATGATAATGGTGCACCGCTGGGGATCTGAGCTTTAGAATAAACAGCAAGACAGAAATCGTGCCGCATAGGGATGTGGGGGAGTTGGAAAAAACCAAACACTATAAATGAAAATTATTTAGTGGAGCAATTCCAGGAGATAATAGTGACATAGACAATAAGATAATAAATATGACTCAGATGAAATTTTGGTATGTTTACAAAATTGTAGAATATTGAGCCTATCAGCCATAGACTTCCATATTAGAAGCAGTGATGATAAATATATGAAGAAATCGTTAGTATTTCTACACAAAATGCTACACAGATGCATTCAGAATTACAAATAAATGTAAATACATCTCAAAAACAGAAAATCTGATTGAATTTCAAGCACAAAAAACAATTCTCAGTTACATATTTAAGTTCAATGTATATGATAGGTGAAGATATTCTTATGTTTATAAAAGTATCCTGATAAATAATTAAAGTGCAAAATTGAAGACTATTATAACCTTTGGTAGAGATGTCATTGAAAAATATGCGTCCCTTTTGGATTTCTTGCCAGAAATTCACAGATTTTTTTTTTTTTTTTTTTTTTTGTACTGGGAATCAAACTCAGGACCTTTGTGCTTGCCAGGCAGGCACTTGAGCCATCACAGAAAATAATTTAACTAAATAAACAAGTTTTCTGTAAGTAGTAAGCTCAGTAAGCATACCTCAATGAGTTACTCCTAAAGGTGTAATAAAAGTTAATGTGTCAACAAGAATGTACCAAGAGAGTGTGTGTTCACAGACAAGCAACAGAAATAAAGCCTACAGTTAAAATAGCATTCCGTTTTGATTGTCTAAAATCAGAGAGTCCATAATTTCCCTCTCTTTTTTTGTACTTTTTGGGTTTTTTGGTACTGGGAATCAAACTCAGGATCTTGTGTTTTCCAGGCAGGTGCTGTGCTGCTGACTGTATCCCAGGTCCTACATATTTAATTAGGCTAATGACATCACAAACATAAATGCTCCTTAGGGAATTCAAGTAATAAGTTTTTTTTTTCTATTTTCCTATACTTAGCTTTTTGTTCACATTTTACCTTGCTTAGAAATATTACTTCTACCAGTGGAAATGTAATATTGATAAGTGTATTTTCTTATTCTTTTACAATATTTCACTTTACTCTGACATTACTAGGTGAAATTGAGATTGACTCTTATCTAAAGGAAAGTACCCAGTTTTTTATAAATTCTCATGTATTTATGATTTTTTCTAGTTATCTTTACCTTACTATTCCATAAGTTCTTCAACGGATGATTGAGAAATATAGATGTCTGGTTTCTTACGCTGAAGTTTACATTAAAAATAAGCCACAATCTCTCATAGTCAAGTGTATTATTGTGACATCATTTTCATTTTCATTTTTGCCTGTGATTATTCATTGTAAATCATTAGGAAGCATTATTTTACTTTATCTAATCCTTAATTATTGATGTCTTTCAACCCTTTCTCCTTTATAGAGTAATCCAAATTATTAACAAATTATTTTTATAAAATTGCTCTGTGATCAAAGGCAGGAGAAGAGCTACTTGAGAAAGTGACAGAATTGCTCATGTATTCCAGAATAGAAATCCTTAAATCCTTTTACTATGCATGGGTTCCTATAAACTATCATTTCTTAATTTTTTCCACTCTAGGTTATAGATGGCAATGATCTCAATGTATAAAGGCTATAAATCTGAAAATAACTGTAACATTAGATTAGTGAGTCTTGTTATGTCCTCAATGATTTTTCATCTTTTTGAGCTAAAAAAAGATTCAGAACATAGGCAACTAAAATTAATACACAAATGAAATTTAATGTTACAAAATAGAGAAATGACACAGCTATATCAGCAGTATACGTGCTCCATTACCAGTGCAAATACAAATGGTAGTGCTAAAGAGGAAGGCTAAGATTTGAACATCATGAGATATGAGATCTTATTCTATACACAACACTGTGCGAAAAAAATTTTCTGGTTTTCAGAACTGAATCCTAGTGACGTACTCCAAATTGAGTTAATATTCACAGTTGATTTATTCTTAAGACTATTATAGTCCAATAGAAATAATGATACTAATGCACATTTAGAATATTTATTTTGGTCATTAATTATAACATAAGTATTTTCTTGTGATATTTATTGTGAAACATTATAATATATTCATAGTAATGTAAGAATTATGCATTTTAAGGAAATTATTCCATATTCTTCATTTTATACTGTGTCCAAAATAATTTTAATGGTCCACAAGACTACAAAAAGAAAAAATAAAATACCGTCTTCTTTCATTGCTCAATTTGTTTTTAACTGGATGAACTTTTTGGGGCGATGTAAGAAGAGAACCACAGAAGGAAAGAAAAATAAATCTGATTTTTGTGTTTTCCAGGTGACTTCCACCAGGTGGCAGATTTTCAATGGTATCTTTCTCTTAATATATTTCATTCATAGTCTGTCTAAACTTTCTTAACCAGACTGGCATGTACATAGCAGACTTATAAATGATTTATCGTGTATAGAAATTCTTATATAATGTGGAAGAGTAGAAAAATCAGTAAACAAACTTTCTTCCAGTGTGCAGTTCAGTAGTTAACTCTATAACAAAAAATAAAACTCATTGAGTAACTTTATGATTTTCAAGTTTTAACTTATTAAAACTTTGTTACATTTTATTATCATGTATAAAAATGATATAATATTTTAGCTCTATAAAAGAATGCAATTTACTTTCTTTTCTATCCATAACGAAGACAAAAATACTTCCGAGTCTGTTCTAATTATAGCAAAGAAAACTCTACATCAACCTATATATATTCTTAAACATAACATAAATATGTTACGGTTCAGTAAGTTGTAGACTAAATTGCTTTCTTTAAAAACACTTAAAGTCTCCTGGGTCATTTCCTGACCACGTTTTCCTATTCTTCCAATTCACAGATCACTTTCAAGATTTTCGTGGTGGCGCACGCCTTTAATCCCAGCACTATGGAGGCTGAGGTAGGCGGAGCTTTGTGAGTTCAAGGCCGGCTTGGGCTACAAAGCGAGCGCAAGGCCGGCCTGAGCTACATAGTGCGACCCTTCCTCAGAAAACCAGGGCTGGGAGTTTGGCTCAGTGGCTCAAGTTCCTGTCTGGTAGGTGCGAGGTTGTGAGTTCAATCCCTGGTGCTGCAAAAAAAAAAAAAAAAAGATTTTTGTCATTATTTGTATGAATTTCCTTATCATTTTCTACAAATTCTTCTCTCTACCATAAACACATTAGTGTGGAACATGGTGTGAATATTTCTAGTGTCAAGAGACAAAATTGCAGCAAATTTGCTTACAGCTCTAATTGTATTTTATTTCAAACTTATGAATTGCTGCAGCATTTATTCAAAATAAAATGATAGGTCACTTTGGGCAATGACAGAGCAATAAACAAGGAAAAAGAAACTGGTGAACATCACAATACATTAGGTCATTTTTCTGTAAAAGTTAAAGCAGAGAGAACTTCGTTACGTTGCATTCTTGGGTAAACTGGTACATCCTGTTTTTCATGAAAAACTGATCTGACTTAGGATCTCACCTGCTTTAAGTTTCAATAAAACTATCTGACATTAAACTTGAAGGACTCTGGTTTGGTTTGGTTTGCTTTGGTTTGGCTTGATTTGTTGGAGACTTGTGCAGTATTCCAGTCTGAAACAATGGCCTTCCATAATTTTATTTAATACTAACCTCTTGAATAATGCAAACAAAGCTTCTATGAATTTCTTTATACGCCTCCCTAGGTGCACATGCACAAATTTCTAAGTCATAGGATATGCATATCTTCAATTTTATGGGATAGTACTAAATCGGTTCCCAAGGTAGTTGTACAGATCCATGCCCGTTAGCAATTTAGTAGTTTCACACTGTAAAACCAACACTTCTGGTTAGACTTGATGGTTGTCACCTTAATGTTTCAGTTTTTCACTAAGACTGTTAATAATATCTAGCTTTTTGTGTTTAAACTTTATCTATTACTAATGGATTGTCTTTTTCTATATAATTTTACATATTCTAGATATTAATGTATGAATTGTATGCAAGAACAATTTCTTCTTTCAGTATTTGTCATTCCCCTGTCTTATGTTCCGATTATGAAATAAGCATTATCAAAAATCGACTCAAAGGTAAATTTTGGATTTTTTTGTTATAAGGTGGTTGGTCCTGGAAAATCCTGCTAGCACTTATGTACAATCTCCCCTGCCAACAGCGCAAAATGAAGTTTTCCACATACTTCTTTCTGGCAGTTGGTTTTACATTATCATTAATTTTTAATCTACACATAACTAAGGTCAGATTGCATAGCACTCAAGCACTGTGACATCAGGCTGCTGTCACTCATAGAAAGAGAGGACGATGGGGTGGGCTCATCCTGCGGAGCAGTTGGTGAAGACCTTCTGTCATAGCCAAGTAGTTTTCTCGCTACTCATGCCCTCTCACTATCGCGTCTGTACAGGATACCTAAAAAACAGGGAATCTATTCAGAATATTAGCAGTGTTTCTTACATATACATCAGCCTTTTTGCAATTAGCGTTCACCCCATCTTCTCACCTATTAACGTGATTTTTATAGCCAGTAGTCTCCATTTAACCATCCTCTTAGTTCTCCTATTGAAATTTGCCCAACTACACAAATAACTATACTGTCCTCAATTTTAGAGTTATAATGTAATTTTTGACCTGATACATAATGAATTCCTTTTTCTTTCTGTTTCTGTGTTTACTTCTTTCTTTGTAAGCAGTGCTTTATTTTTCTTTCAGAGAAATTGTTGTTCTTTAGTTTTGTTGTGTTTAAAGTTAAGAAATATGTAACAGGGATTGAAAATTTTAGTACAAACAAATGGTCATTGATATGAATCTATTAAATAGGGTGCTTCTAGGTAAGTAGAACCAACTATGACCGCATTTTTTAAAAAGCAGGCCAAACAGTCAGAGTGGGAAATATTTAATTTTATGAAACAAGTAAACAAACAAACAAACAAAAAACAACAGAGAACTGCGGAGAGACCATTCTTCAGCACTGCAGTGAATCATAAAATTTAAGTATAATATTCAAAAGTTACTAAACCTGAAATTGTTCTCATGAGCCAATGTATGTTATTCAGTCTCCATTTGTAGTTTTTCGTTTTCTGCCAACAGTGTTTCTTTCTTTGAATTTACTCATTTTTGTCGTTTTAAAAGTGGGTGTGGTGGAGTGCCTGTAGAAGCAGCTATTTAGGAGGGTAAGTTGGGAGGATCAATTAAATTTAGCATTTTGAGGCTAACCTGGGCATAATATTAAAACTCAATCCAACCCAACCCAACTAAACCTCACCAAACCAATATTTAGAAGTACCTGAAAAATTTCCACAAAATTCCTATGACTGTATTTGAAGAAGTATTGCTGTATGGCCAATAAAAAATAGTTTTTTTTTAAACCAGGTATGACTGTGTCTACAATTTCACATCCTAGGAGGCTAAGGCAGGACCCTTGTAAATTTAAGTTCAGCCTGAGAAACTTCACAACAAAGATCAGAAACAAAATAAAAACAGAAAAAGAACTGAGGTGTAGCTCAATGAGAAGGCCTGGCTATAGTTCCTATTTATATATGCACATACACACAAGACTTTTTCTCTTCATATAATTCTATGATGTATTGATTAAATTTAAATAACATTTTTGTCAAATTAAGTTTCAATCTGCTGTTTATGAATACTTAGAAGCAGTCATTAATATGAGTTATTTTATTGGTAAATGAATTACATCATTAGTTTACTCAGAATTTATACAATACATGTATTACTATTTTACAGTATTTGGCAAAAAAGTATTTTACTAAATATTTTAGTGCACTGTACATTAATACATATTTCTAACTTCACCCAACTTAATTATTCTCAATATAATTTTGCTTTCATTCTGTTAGAATAAAAACGACTAAAATGTAAATATTTCATGTATGTAATTTTGTATTTAGCATAATAGATTTAAAGGCATGTATTTGTATGCTTTTACATTTTTTTAATTTTATGGAAAAAGGTAAAAAAAATTTATAACAAAAGAAGAGAATAACAGTAGTTAATACATTGCATGTTTTTATCTTTTAAGTGGTTGCTCAGGGTGCAAGGTATCGGCCTAAAAATTTCTCCAAATGATATTAGCACAAACCTTCCTTTTTAATGAACTAAGAGGTACTAAGAGTATAACTGACTTTCCTTTTTCCCTTTCCCCTTCCATTTTTTCTCCTTTTACCCATCCTAGTTCCTTTTTCCTTTTGAACAATTTCTTCCCATTTCACAATATCTATTGTAGATTTTAGAACTTACTTATTCTTTCAGTTTCTCACACCAGAAAGACAACATTTACTCATGTGAGTCTGATTTATTTCACTTACCTATAAAAGTCTCAAGTTTATCCATCTTCATGACTGAGTAGGACTCCATTGTATAAAAATGCCAAATCTTTTTAATCTATTCTTTGGTGGATGGACATTTGTGCTGTTTCCAAAATTTAGCTACTATAAATTGTGCTGCTATAAACATGGGTGCACATCTATTGTTCTGGTATGATGTTTTTAATCTTCTGGGAAGATAACCAGAAAGGGAATAACTGGGTGAATTGAGACCTCTAATCCTAGTTTTTTGAGGAATCTCTACACTGATTTCCAAAGTGGTTTTAGTTACAAACTAATTGTCCAAATTTGCACAATATGTTGTTTCTGTATACATATACATTGACTAATGATCAAATCAGGCTACAGTACCCCCAATATTCAGATTTCATCTTATGAATAAATAATATTCCATTATGTGCATGTATCACATTTTTTAAAGTTTGTCTGCTGATGACACTTGGATTGACTCCATATCTTGTCTGTGATGAATTGTTTTGCAAGAAACATGAGTGTAGATATTTCTTTGGCATGCTGATTTCATTTTCTTTTGGATATGTATCCAATAGCGAGATTGCTATGTCATATGATAGTTTTATTATTAAATATTTGAGGAAACTCTATTATTTTTTCCATAATTTATCAACTTATCTACGTTCCTTCCAACAGTCCATAGGTGTTTCTTTTTCTCTACATACTTGTCAGCATATCTTGTCATTTGTGATTTTGATAATAGCCATTCTTATTAAAGTGATGACTCATTGTGGCTTTAATTTGGATTTTTCTGATAATTGGCAATGGGAATATTTTTATGCACTTATGGTTCATTTCTATATTTTTTGATAAAGGTCTATTCAAAACATGTATGCATTAATCGGATATTTTTGTTGTTAATGATTTGATATATAATCCATATATCTAAATATATCTTATATAGCCTGAATATTAGCTACTTAGCAGATGCATTTTATATAACATTCCAAAAGTGCAATAACAGAAAGCAAAATACACAGATGGTCTCATATCAAGCTAAAAGCTTCTCCACAGCAAAATAAACCAGTAAGAATCAAGAGTCAACTCATGGAATGGGGGAAAATAAATGCTTCTAAAAGATGAACGTGTATTAAAAAAACTTCACAGAATTTTATATATTTACAACAAGTGACCAAGGGAATATTGGGGCCCTCATAACCAAAAACAGGCCTTAGTGGTCTATTTAATTAAAAATTAAAGATACAAGAATAATAATTTAGATATGAAGAAAAAAGCTACAGATTTAATAATTGTCAAAAAATCAAAGAAAAAATTTTCAATGAAATCTAATTAAGTCACAAACCACATCTCATATATTCAAAATTAAATACTAAAGTTGATGAACATATTTTAAATTCCTCATAAAATATACTAGATATCCTTGGAAATTAGAAAATCAAGACAATAAAAAGTCATTTAATAAAGAAGAAGTGATTTTGTTTGAAATTTACCTAATCTGATGAATTTGGCTTAATGAGAGACTACACAAATACATTACTGGAAAGGTGGCTCAGTTAGTTACACTTAAATAGAATATAGATTTTAGTTAAGATTTAAATAGAATAGTTGACCAATTCCATATTTCAGTGCTAGCTAATCCTATCTATTTGGACAGTATGATCGAGGAATGTTCTATGGGTAATGTTTCATTTTATCATATTCAGTATTGGTAGTAACAAGATGATGACTAAAAGATGGCACATTTTGTTAACCAGAAGTAAAGAGGTAAAATTAGGAATAGAAAACAGAATTTATAAATTTCCAATTTCTTATTGAATTTGAAATGAACTTCTAATTGCCAATGTTTTGTTACATACAATTGCCTGCCAGTAGCCTGTAACATTCCTGAATCTTCAAATCTTACACATACACATTTGCACACATTCTAGTGCTTAGCTTAATTCATATTGTAATGCTTTCATTCTTTGTTTTGAAATGCTATTGACCCAATGTGTTTGCGGACCTAGTGGGAAATGGCAGCCAAGGCTCTGAATAATATGAACCACTGTACTTTGTAAACCAGACACATTTGAATTGGATAAATCTAACCGGAAGCCAAAAGTTTCCCAAAACTTAATGGTTTGTGTTGAAGTGCATAACTCACTCGCCTCCTTTATAAAATACCAAACTTGGTGAATTTGCGACTGACAGTAGCCACATTTTTTTCATTTTATTTGTTACTGATTGCTGTTAGATCTGCTCCCTGTCCACACCCTGAGGACAGGGGGATTCTTTCTTAAATCAGCCTTGCCCCTGCGTGACAAGCTTTGTCTGTCTATGAAAACCTTGTGCCCATATTTCTCTGCGTGATAGATTGGGGAATATCTACCATGCATCTATTTCCTTTTGCATTATTATTTTGCAGTAAATATGTGGAGAGTTTCAGTTCTATGTAGGCTTTATTCAAACTACGTTGACTACTTACTATGCTTTTAAATGTGTTACTGTAACAAAGTGGCTTTAGAGGTCAGGTGAGTCAAATGAATATAAGAAATATGCAAAGTTTAGTAGACAGTGCTTGTTCCACCTGAATTCACAAAATTCAATAAATTCAACAATCCAGGTTGCTCCCTGTGAGAATGCCTGCCTTTCTACTTACCTATATTTTACACTACTTATGCTGTTTTGAGATTCTACGTTTTGCTCTTGTTGGAGTGCCATTCCTTCCAACTGCACATGTCCAGATGGAAAATGACTCAATTAGGTGTGGCTTAGCTGTGTGCCTTCATTTTTAAAAATATTCTTTAAACAAAGTAAAAGTTTTTTCTTTTCTCTCTGTTCTCTGATCTTCTGTCTGTGTCTCTCTCTAACACACACACAGTAGCACACACACAATCACAGGAAAGAAACTACATGGTTTTTGTAGTAGCTCTATGTTCATTAGGATCCTAATCTCCTTTCAATGATTTAGAGCTAGCAGCAGCATGAATCTTCAAATTTAAATTTGCTTTGTAAGATGGTTGTCCCCATCCTTGACAGGAATAGAATAAAGAGGTGTTATCAGAATTGTACTCTGTCAGCTCCGTTAGAACACATTCAAATAGGGTTCCTCTAAATCTCACCCTAAATGCAGTGACAGACTGTGAAATGTAGCCCTAATCTTGTTAATTTGCTGCATAAAATAAAGTAGCAATTCTAGTCCTGAAAAGAAGGGGAAAAAGAATGTCCTTAGACAGCTAATATTATTTGTGCTGGTGTAAGTTTAGCTACCAACATCCACATACACATTTCTCACTTTTGGAATTTGTCCTATCAGACACTAAAGTATAAAGACTAGTAATCTCAAGTTTGTGAGAATTTTATCAGGGCTTCTCTATGTCTGAGTTAAGATCCTCTACTCTTATAATTTAATTCACTATTTGATTCCCCATTCTTTTCAGAACAAATCACAGATCACAAGTTTCCTGAACATTAAGCATTTAAGTATTTTTGATATGTTTTTATTATAAACATAGGACATAGGTAGTTTCTAAGTAGTAATTACAAGTTTACTATGTAGGACATCTTTTTTTCTTTTTAGAAATATACTTTCAAATTCTATTTATTACAGGTTTTTAAATTTTATGTACTTCTTTTTTAAAAATGTTATATATTTCTGTAAGTCATATTAAATTTAGTGTAACAGAAATTATTAATCTTGGTCACATTTCTCAATGTTCATGTGTCATAGTTAAATAGGATCTTAATATCACCACCATTTATATTGACTGAACTCTGTGCTACCCCAAGTTTGGAGAAATTTAATTCATAATATTGCAATTCAAAAATTTCAGATTACAAAGAGCATTTACCAGTAGTCAATGCATGCAAATGACTTATAGTAACACAAAAGTACTTTGAAAATTAACACTAAATTGAAAGGTTGACTTTGAATATCAGATGTGCAGAGACTCTGCTTTGTAAAATCCTAAAATAAAAATTATTTCATGTTCTTTATTTTTTACTTTTAATTTTTAGTTTATATAGTTAAAATTCTATTTTAAATTAACTAACATGTTTAGATTCAAAAATATAAGAGAATGACATAGACCAAAACAAAATGCTGTGCATATTTATTATGTACCTAGAGATTAGAAATTTGAGAGTAAAAGAAATTTGCATGCATTATAACTGGAAAGTATAAAATTCTGTTGAAAATGATTTAAAATTCTGAGTAGTAGTTTCAAAGAAAGTGTAGTCTAATAAATTAGTTGTCATTTGTCAATAAAATAGCCTTAATAATACTTAGAAATGCATGCACCCTATACAAATAACTTATTTTAAGAACACAAGCTCCATTTTATTTTGTCATTGCAGAATATAATCATATTTTTTTCAGTTTTCTTATGTGTAATACATAAGTCTGATTTAAAGCTTGTATCCCTCTACTGAAAACAAAATATGAGCCAGGCGTGGTGGCGCATGCCTTTAAGCTCAGCACTCAGGAGGCTGAGGTAGGAGGAGCGTTATGAGTTCGAGGTCAGCTTGGGCTACAGCGTGAGCGCAAGGCTGGCCTGAGCTACACAGTGCGACCCTGCCTCAAAATACCAGGGCTGGGAGTTTGGCTTGGTGGTTTAAGTGCCTGCCCTGGCAGGTGCGAGGTTGTGAGTTCAATCCCTGGTACCACAAAAAAA
>RJWM01041028.1:0-15003 GCA_004363535.1 Dasyprocta punctata
CTCATTTCAAGTGTGGGTATATGATTCATATGGTTCACTTTTATTCCTTGCCATGTGCTCAAAAATATGACATCCATAAAGATCATCTGAAAATAATTAGGATGGTGTCACTACTTGGATTCAGAGAGGAAAGAAATAGGCACATTGGCAGGGAAAGGCGGTAGTCCTGGGGAAGCACAAAACATTGGAAGACAGAGAGATCTTTAAGGAACACCTGAACGTGTAGTCTTGGGCTCAGAGGGAGAATGTTGGAGAAGTGAGCCCACTGTGGATTCCAGACCCTGGTTGGGAAATTAAACAGGTATCCAAAATAAGGGGGGCAGGGGAAAAACAGGAAAGTTTGTTGTGAAACTGGAACTTGGATTAAATCCCACAATGCACTGAAAGAAAGTGTTATGATCACCACTATCAAACCTTCAAAGCTAATGTAAAGTGAATAATGTGAGCAATTTTGCTCGATTGGTGTCCTTTCTTTATTTTGTCAAGCACGTGCTTTAGTGGTGACTCTACAAGTTTATAAACTTCAGAATAGGTATCCAGTGGTTCTTAACTGGTTGATTTTACATACATGAGTCTTTCTTTAGTTTTAGAAGTGAATCCCTGAGTAGAAGGGTGCCACCTCGGAGAAAAGCTCTGGTCATGCGTCTACACTGACGCAATTGTTGAATGAAGAAAAGGAACCAGTCCTCTGAGAAAAATCCAACAGGACAGAAAGCCAATGATTTAAGTACACATGGTAGTTGCTCAAGAAATTGAGATAGTATTCTCAGAATGGTCTATGAAATCTACCTTTGTTGTAAAATCTGTGGGATCAAATGTGCCCCTCACTTAGTGTTGACCAATGAAATCTGTTGAGTAGGCAGGGCACTCCATGCCCTTTGCATACAATGCCACCATTTTCAGCCTTGAAAAGTGCTATGGTTTGAAGTCCTTGTGTTGGAACCTGAATACCCAATGCAACAGTGTTTGGAGGTGGGGCTTAATGAGAGGTGATTAGATAATGAGGGCTCTGCCCTCACAAATGGATTTATGCTATTGTTCAGGGAGTGAGCTTGCTTTCATGAGAGAGTTAGTTACAATTTTGGCCCCCTCTTCCTCTCACTGTCTCATACACACTGACTGTTCCTTTCACCATGTTATGACACAGCTCAAAGACCTGCACCATATGTTGGTGCCATGCTCTTGGAGTTCCCAAATTCTAGAACAATATGCCATAATTTATTTCCTTTCCCTATTACCCAGTCTGTGGTATTCTGTCTCAGCATCAGAAAAATGATGCAGTCAATGCATTTGCTTGTTGATATGAAGTGACCTTTTTTTCAACTGTTAGGATAATACTGATGATGAAGATAAGGGTATTAATCATATTTAAATCAAACATTCTTTTATCTGGAATATTAAAATTAGTATCTTGTGGTAAACCAATTACTTCAGTTATTTGAGGATTGTGTACTAATGATGCATACAAATGAACAACAACAACAAAAAAGAACCCAAACACTGATTTAGTCAGTATCTGGTAGTCCACAAGGATCTTGTGGTCCTTTAAGAGTCTTACTTTGTGATAATAATCTTATATGGCACTGTGTGCAATATCAGAATATTTGTAATTTGAGGAACTTGTTACTTAAATTTAGATAAGTAGATGCAGTATTTTAATTTATGCTCCCCAATTTCCAGAGAGTCAAGAAATCTCTGGTACAGAATTAAATTTTATTGAAAGACTTTTTCAAATGGGTTTACTGTAATTGAGATGTATTTCCAGAAAGGTGTATCTCCTCAAGGAATATTGTGGGAGGGAATCTCCTTTATGGTCAGACCAATAAAGTTTATTTGACTTTTAAAATGAAAGAACACTGCAATGGACATAGTGGGCTCTCAGTGCTATGGTTTTAAAACCTCCCAACCTCACGGTACCTTCTGGTGAAATCCATATGACTCTGGTACAAGTGAGTGAGAGGGTGGATTCAATTTTCATGATATTAAGAGCATATTATAGCAAAAATTAGTGGTGATTGTACAAGGTTCTAAACACTTTCCACATACCAATCAACACTAGAGCTGAAAGAAAATATGTAATTAATGCCATAACAGCCACAGGCCACTGCCAAGCTCTTTGCCACCCATAAAAGAAGTTCCAGCACTGCAGAACTATTATTACACGCTATGCTCTGTGCAAATATTTTGTTTTAAATAAAAAGACCCATATGTAGCACAAATGCTTAGCTTACATTTGAAAGTCCTCTGGCGTGCCTCGAGGATAAAAAGGCAAAGTCCCGCAGTACTCCCAAGGAGATTTTACAGAGTCAGTTTATGTTGTTCCCTCTGTAGATGGGACAGAAGAGGCACCACCCAACCAATACACCTCTCCTAAACCTTTTCCTCTGGAAGTATGCACTTCTGATTGAGTTGCCCCACACCTTTTCATTTCTGAGCAAACTTTGCTTTTTCTAGGAAATAATATTCCTTGGCCAGAGATAGTTCCCTGGCTACCAACTGACTCCTTCTTGGCCAAAGATAAGGCAGACGGTGCAAAATACAAAGAAGGTGGATGAACCTTTTGTCTTGGTTACTTTTTTCTTGTTGCTGAGACAGAAAACCTGACTCCCAAAATTAGGGAAGGAAAGGTTTATTTCTTACAGTTCTTGGAGGTTTCAGTCCATACTCAGCTGGCTGCAAAGCAGGGCAGCATGGAGGGGCAGCCATTCATGGTGGCACAAAACAGCAAGGTATGAACCCAGCAAGAGAGACAGGACACGTCTTCCTCCCGCCCTTACACTGTATGTCAGTTCCACCCCTGGGTGGGTGCAACACTCACATCACCAATCCAGTGCCAGACAACAAACCAATCACAAACGCCAGACTCAGCCCCGTCCATGATTACATGAGGCTTTGAGGGGACACAGGACCATACCCATAACACCTTTCTTTTAGGATTTCCCAGTGGGGATCCAGAGACGAGTGCTCTTTACTTTCAGGTTGTCAAGCCAAGGCCTGTGTCTCAGAGTTATCAGCCGTATAGAGAAAGCTATCAGTCACAGGTAATAATGAAGTAGATAGTTGAAGCAGGAACCAGTCACAAGGTAACTTGCCCTCAAGTATGAAGTCCCTGATTTCTGCTAGCTGCATCTCTATCTGGTCATTCCCAGTGGTGAGGGTCAATCAATTCTTTTTTGCCTAGATAGTTTGAACTGTGTACTGATATACCTTTCCCTTTTTAAGGAACACAATCATGGTAGTTTTTATCTACATTCCTATGACTTTGGACAAGTTACTTAATTTCTTTGAACTCAGTTTCTACATCTGTAAAATTGGAATCATAGAGGTTGTTGGAAGGATTCAATGAACTACGATAGAGATATGGTTATGTGTGTGTGTGTGTGTGTGTGTGTGTGTGTGTTGTATTGTCAGTCTCTCTTATCAAAAGCAGGAGGACAGATATTGTGATAGTTTTGAAATATAGCCCCTAATTCTTTGACATTCTATCCAATCAAGTGGTGGACTCTCTATCTTATTCTTTTGAATCTGGGTTACTTTGGACCTATTTCAATCTATAGAGTTATACACACACATATATAAAAATATGTAGCAAAGATATATATAAAATTTGTGACCATTAATAAGTTGTACATTTTGTATTTTGAATCATTTAGCCAAAGTTACTACATTGCTTTAGTTTTTTAGTTCTTTTCAAAAAACAAATGTTTCTAAACTTTAAAAATGTCGATTTGTCCAAAAGTAAACCAAGATCTACTTGTTTTAATAGTCTGTGCTCACAAAATTTTCTTTCTGTAGGTCTCAGCTCCAGTGTCCTCTTTTCTATGAAGTCACATGCATCATGTCGTGTGTATCTTTCAGAAATTCTGTATTATAGACACCTTTGGATATGATTCCTGAGTTGAAGAGGTTTGCATTTAAATAATTATTTGCTCTATCATGTTGGCCTCACAGAAAGAGAGCAGTTTACATTCCCATCAAAAGTACATCAAACTTATTGTTCACACAAATGACAGTATTAGCTGTTATGAAATTTAAATAAAGATTACGTGTAAAATGATCTCATTGTTTGAATTTTAATTTTTTGGTTTTAGTTTGAATATACTTTTCAAGTGCTTTAACAAGCTTATCTAACATGATAAAATCAGTTTCAGTGAAAATATCAGTAAGAAATATGTTTTGCTAACATAATAATTGCTTATTATAAAAAATATATCACAACCAGATATGGAAAAAATTTCAAGTGCAAGGATAACCAGAACATTAGGGGAGTAAGACACAATGAAAAAGAAAGCACTGAAGACTAATGGAGTGATAAACTGTGGTGAATGTTGCTGAGATATTAAGTAAAATGAAGATGTACAAGTCACTCATATCTTGATCATGAAGGTTAAAAAAGAAATTATTAAATATAATATAAAAAATAAACTGTAATACAAGAAATATAAAATGCAAGGAGATGGAGTAAAACTGCTGAATTTTTATGCAATGAAATTAAGTTGGCATTGGCTTAAAATTACCTGTCATGTCAGTGACCACAAAGTGAGACACAAAGTAAAACTACGTAGTAGAACTGGACAAATGACACCAGTTAGGATCCCAGTTACTCAGAAAGCTAAAGAGAGAGGATCACTTGATTCTGAGCATTCACAACCAGCCTGAGAAACATAGTGAAATTCTATGTCAAAAAATATATATATATATGAATTAAGGAATCAAAGCATGGCAATAGAAAAAAACTAATCTAATTATAAAGAAAGATAGAAACAGCAAAAAAAAAAAAAAAAAAAAAAAAAAAAAAAAAAAAAAAAAAAAAAAAAAAAAAAAAAAAAAAAAAAAAAAAAAAAAAAAAAAAAAAAAAAAAAAAAAAAAAAAAAAAAAAAAAAAAAAAAAAAAAAAAAAAAAAAAGGAACACAGGATGTACAAAAGAACCAAAACAATTAACAAAATGGTAGTAATAAGTCCTTATTTTTCAATAATTACTTTTAAGGTAGATGGATTAAATTCTTCTTTCAAGACATAGAGAAGATGAATGGATAAAGAAAAACAGGACCAAATGATATTCTGCCTTCAGGAGACTGTACTTCATTGTTAGGACACACATACATTAAATGTGAAAAATGATATCCCATGTAGTAGACAACAAAAGAGAACAGAAGAAACTATGCTTATATCAGAGGAAGTAAGCTTTAAGAAAAACTAAAACAAGGCAAAGAAATTCATTACACAATGTTGAAAGGGTCAATTCATCAATAGAATGTAGTAGTTACAAATACACGTGTACCCAATGCTAGAGTAGCAAAATATGCAAAGTGAATGTTAGGAGATATGAAAGGAGAAATAAGCAACAATCTAGTAACCACAGGGGACTTCCATGGCCCACTTTCAGCAATAGGGTTTTGAATTTAGTCCAAGTAATTTTATCAAGTATTGAAAACAATGGTGTAATAGTTTGTATCTAGGTGTCTCCCCTAAGCCTCATGCTCTCATAGGTGGGGCTTTGGGAGGTGGCTGGATCATGGAGGTGTGATAGCAGTTGACTGGTTCATTGATGAGTTTGTAGCTACATGTAACATTGGGAGGTGAAGCCTGGTAGGAGGAGGTGGTTACTGGGGTTGTGGCCTGGAAGGATCTATCTCCCTCTTCCTTTATCTCTCTGCTTCCTACTGCCATGCCAAGAATTGTTCCTTCTCTGTGATGCCCCTCAGCGATGTTGCCCCCTCTTAGAGCCCACCGAGTATGGCCTGAAACTTCTACAAACAATGAGCCAAAATAAACCTTTCCTTCTTCAACTTGTGGGTGTCAGATATTGTGCGTCAGTTACAAGAAAGTAACTAAGACAAATGGGGTATTGAGTGATGGACCACATGATTAAATTGAGTTAAAGAGAGATAATATGGACAGGCAAAATGTTTTATGGTTAATGAATTTTATATTTCCTGAAGAAGCATAAAATATTATAATTCCATAAGGAGCTGGAATAGTAGAAGTTGAGCTACCATAAAAGGCCAAATAGCTAACAGTTTGATTGATAATGCACGGTGGAGAATAAGATTCCTGGAGGGGAGGCGTTCAGAAGACTGAAGGAGCTGGAGTGAAAAACAAAGAGAGTGAGGCAGGTGCACTGCTTCCTCAGCAAATGAGGAATGGGATTGGGACTTCACTAAATGGTGACAGAGGAGTACAATGAGTGGTAAGTTCAGGTGATGTCAGTTCCCATGGAGTGCAAGTTAGAATTAAGGAGAAATGAGTTGATTCTGGAGCGGCTATGCAGAGCATGGAAGACCACATCCCACTTCCATAAAAGACATGAACAACTGTGACCAAAAGTCCCAGTGAAAGACACGAACAGCTACTGAACAGCATCCATGGAAGAAGGATGTCAAAGGAGTCAGTACCATCAGAGACAGTTACAAAGGTGCAGGATATTTGGAGGGATGTTGAGGATGTGCAGGAGTTTGTGAATGGCAGAGTACCTATCTTAGTTACTTTGCTCATTGCTGAGACAAAATACCTGACACCCAAAGTTAAAAGGAGGGACAATTTGTTTAGCTTACCACTTGTAGAGAAGATTTCAGTCCAATAACATCTGGCTGCAAGGCAGGGTGGTATACGGCAGGGGGCAACTATTCATGGCGTCAGAAGACCGAAAAAGCAACAAGGGACCTTAACAGCATATTTTTGCCCCTTTTATACTCCATTAGGATGGTGCCAAACCAAACAGTGGACTGATTTAATAATCACATAGCCTTAATCTTAGTACCCTTAATACTAGCATTGCACCATGCATCAATCACATACTCTAGATTCAGCCACCTCTGAAAAAGCCCCATCTAAGACTACATGAGGCTTTAGGGGATATCTAGACACAAGCCATAACAGTACCATTGAATGGCTAAAACGCAGGAAGTTAAAAAACTGGGTCAGATTGAAGGAGGTACTGAGGAAGAAGGATAGATGATGATGTGGGAGACTCAGGGTGCTCAGATTGATGATGCATAGGATAGGGCTGGTCCAGAGGCCTTGAGGGGAGACAGGTTAATTCACTCAGCCTAGAAAATGTGGAGCCACAGCAAGTTTCTCTTGTGTGCAGAGCACCCAGACACTGGCTGCAATGCTCTGCAGAAGGCCGAGCTCTTGGAGTGATGAAAACAGCAAACCGTTGGGGTCTCCTGCCTCCTGCAGAAAAGTGATGTCAGACTATGAATCAACAGTCTCTTCTGAGCAAGTAGCTTTACAATGACCTTTACTCTCCTTGTCGCCCTTGGCGTGATTCCAGAGCACCAAGTGCTGAAGTTATTGACAAATCCTGAAAAAGCTGAACTTCTGGGAAGATGGAGTTTCACCCTCTCTAGAGTCCATACACAGTACTGCATGCCTAGACCCTCCCTCTGGAGTGAATGGCCACAATCTCTTTCCAAAACCCCTGCAAGTATCACTCCGGAGATCCTTCCCCCTGAGCAAACCCAGGCCTCTCTCTCTAGTTTACTTGATCTTAATCTCTTTCAGACAGAGGCTGTGTCTCTCCTGTCTGCTGTGGAGGTGGCCGTGGTAAATCATTCTTTGCTCAAGATCAGCAAGAGTGAGCGAGAGAATGAAGTCAGCCAGGAAGATATCTCTGGGTGGAGAATTCCTTCCTTTGTCTGAGAAATTTTAAAAAGTGGTAATAAGAGGAAATTGTAGAAGCCCAGGGGCTTGTCTTGAAATTTTTAGCTCCACGGCTGACGTTGCTTATGGGCAGATCTGATACGCTGCCAATTACATAATCCTGGGGCACACAGCCAAATGGCAGAGCTGGGCAAACAGGCAAATCATTTGTCTTCTGTATGTTTAGAGGATATGAAAAGCTGATATTATTGTGTGTGTCTAAAAAGACCAGGTCCCTGAACTCAGTGTACACTTGAAACTGTCTGTCTTTGAGTTCTCAGTGCTGTTACTCAAAGGACCCAACACATTTATTCAGTTTCTCAAGGACCCACTGTCTGTAAGGACCCTGATTATCCCTATAAGTATTTCCTAAATTATTCTCCCATTATAAAAGCTGAAAAAAAAAGCCTCTTTTAAATTGGTGCAATGAACACAGAGTTACTCTTAGAGTCAGACTATTCTTTTTGGTTTCAGTCCTGCTGCAAATTAGGTAAATGACTTAGGAAAAAAAGGACATTTGCCTTGTGGTTCTCAATCGTCTCATCCATAAAATGAAAGAGTTGCTAGTTTTCCAGTACTAACAGCCTGAGAAGCATAAAATAGAATTCCAAGAGGAGGGAGTAGGTTGTGTATTTTCCCTCTTAGTAAGGAAAATTTCGTCCCACTGGTAGTCAAGGAAATGAAATTTTTAAAAATAGTATCATTTCAACTTTTACTAATTAGAATAACAAAGACAAAACAATGAATGTGTGTGCTATTTTGAGAGTAGAAATGTAAACTCTTTTAAGGGTGTCTGCACAGCAGAATGTCAAATTGGAAAGCCAATTCGTGCAATGGAATCAAGAAAATTAGAAGTCTGCAAGGTCAGTGAATTGACCACTAGGTAGCTGGGTATATTCCCTATATTAAATATGCGTTGGCTAATTATAGGGGAGAAGAATGCAGAGGAGTAAGTAGAGAAGAAGCGGAAAGGAAAGAAAGAAGAAAGGAAAAATGGAATTTTGGGCCACAGGAATCCATGCTTCCTCTTGAATATACACTGTTATATGGCCACACATTTTGCTTTATGAGTGAAAGAATTACAGTCTTCCATACAATGCAAGCGATATGTTAGGGTCACGAGCAAATGTCTTTTGGTTATTTTTATGTTGTAATAATAATGAATTTTGCTGAAGATTCTTCATTTACTCATTCAATAAAATGAATAGTGCATCTCCTCGATACTGGATGTGGTGGATAGAGTGGCAAAGAACATGAACACTATTTGCCCTCTCTAGTATATTCTGCTCAGGATGCTATAGGTAGGTACTGAGAAATAGGACTTAGGGGGTAGTGTGTTGTGACTGGAAGCTTCTCTGCAGTTCGAACATCTAGCTGCATATGGTAAGGAGTAATCTATACACAACCCTGAGGAAGTTGTAGGAGGCACAGGAACAACATGTGTAAGGCTGTGAGAAGGATATCTTTTTGTGTTTGTGAGGAAAAGCAAAGAACGCAGCAGGGCTGGAATAGGATGAATAGTAGGGCTGTTACCCCTGAGTTTATAGGACCCTAGTGGAGGGTGGCCTTGGCAGAGACAGTATTAAAAATTAGACCAAACGGTTGGAGGGAGAGGAGTGCAGGTTTTGTGTAATGATGCAGAGAATATGAGGAGTTTGGATTTCAGGTGGGAAATGCTTGGGGACTGTAGAGCACAGTAGCAGCATAACCCAGGGTAAATTTCCAGGGAAACTTTGTTATGACATCTCTGTTGAGACCAGACTTTTAGGGAACAAGGTAAGGTACAGAGGCAGCGGCGCAGGGGAGGTATCGAGGTGACTCGGTTCGGGTTGGCTGTGGTGGGGTTGCTGGGAAATGCTCAGATGAAGACAGTGAGTCTCTAGTATCTCAAGGGAGAGTTGCTGAATGGATTGGATTTGGGCTGCGAGAAGTTGAAAATGTCAACCTCTCTTTTTAAAAGTCTAAATAACTAGTAGAATGAAACTTCCACTTTTTTTATTTACCAAGATGAGAAAGAATATGAGAACACAGGAGTGCTTTTGCTTCGTGTGCTTTCTTTCTTCCCCCTCCTCGTCTTTCCTCTAGTCTCACCCCACCTCTTCTGGAGAGAGTCAGGAGGTGAATTTTTAACATGCTAAGTTTGATGTGGTTGTTACACATCAGAGGGCATTACTAAGTAGGCTTTGGTATAAAACCGAATTGGAGATATTTTGCTCTTTTATTCTAGCTTTTCTTTTGCCTAATGGCATGTAGTATGACTTGGTTGTGTTTGAAGTTTAGTTGTCAGCTGTATAGTAGAAATTAAATGTAATAGCATACACTTAGGCTCCACAGTATTCAGTCTCCAATTAAAAATACATTTCCTAGTCATGTTAACATCCTTGATAAATTAAAACTGCCTTTTTTTGTTCAAAGAAAATTTATAATAACATAAACTCCTCATGGGCATCAGTATTCTTGCTTGAGAAAATTTATACCTTTATAAGTTTCTTCCAGAGGAAGCACTCTGAGCCAAAGAGGCATTTGCTCTATTTGTATTTAGAGAAGACCCCAAATACCCTACCAGCGAAGTGGAAAGTCTGGGTAATGATGTCCATGAAGATTTACCTCATTCAGGAAATGTGTTCATTCCATCATGGGAAGCAGGAAGAACAAAGCTAATTACCATCCTGAAGCATTTTACTGAAAATGTGTCCTTACCTTGTTTCAAGTCAATCCAAGATGAAATCTTTCTTAAAAATGAGGAAAAGAGCAGCATCCCTTTCTAAGAAGTAACATCTGGCTGGTTAAGAAACAGGTAATAGAGAAATGATGATAGGTTTATTCTGGAGCCTTGGCTTTTTCGACATTTCCTTTCCAAAGACAGAGGGGCCGCACCCTCTGCTCCCGTCTTGGAGGAAGCAGCTGCAGCCGGGCTGTGCTGGAGGCTGGTGAGCCCTGCTGTGTGAACTGCAGGGTCTGAGGGAAGCTGAGCTCCTCGCCTTGGGAACGGGGCATACTTTTATGAATGACAGTTCTGTCTCATGGGTTCAGGCAAAAATCTTCATATGTGAGGGATTTATGAAACACATTTTAAAACTATTTTAATCATTTTTTTAATTTATTGGCAAGTAATTGTTATTAATATTTAAATATTTATCTAGAGACCATGAAATCCTGGTCAACATTGACAAAGTAGGACAAGATTCGTTTTTAGTTGTGAGGGAAGGAAACTTAACTGTGTCTTAATTTGTTGTCTCCGGTATCACCAAGTCCAGAGTAGATAATAGGAGACCTGGAGCACCAAGCTCAGGTGCTTCCTTAGTAAAATCTGAAACCTGTTTCCACCCAGGATTCTGGAATCTGCAGGCTAACACTTCACCAGCTAAGTAGCCCCTGAGGAAATAAAAATGTCTCCTTGTCCAAAGTTCCAACACCACAGCTGGGGCACTATTCTAATTGCCCTGATTCAGGTCAAACACTTGATCTTGTACGAATCTCTAAGGCTAGGGTAGAATTTTATCCTTGAGTGGGCAATAGTCCATACCTACCATTGGAACTGCAGGCTTAAGGGTTGGGTCATTCCTACCTGTACCCTATGGGCAGGGTTGGGTAAGTTAACATATTCACTCCAGGATTTTGCTTGTTTTAAAACTGCTTAGCATTTTAAAACCTACTGGATGCAGGTATCCCTAGGAAGATCTGGAGGAGCCCACTGCTCTGTTGGCCGCACTCACTATAGCCAGGAAGGAGATTCTTCTTTGAAGAGGACCTGGGGAGCACATTTCTGTGCCCGCCACGGTCTGCCTCTTACGCAGGTTGGATTCAGTCAGTGCTCCAAGTACATTTGGGGAGCAGCTACTCTGGCATTCTGATGGGCCTCTCTTCCTGGGGTGTGGGGGACTCAGGAGGAGGTTACTGGAACACACTTGCTTCCCTACCACTGCAGTTCTGCTTAGGAAGGCCACTGACGTTCATCTTCTATGCCATCAAAACCTGTTGTCACCTTTTCTGGCCTCAGGGCCCTACCTGGTAAGAATTCTTTTCCCCAAGGTAACTGAGGCCCTAGTTACTGTATTCTGCACAGGGTGAATGTACTTTATTTGTCAATTTACAATTGTTTCTCTATTTCCTAATTATCTAAAACATGGCTGTAAGTCCCTTTGAGGGGAAGAGTGGGGAGTTAATTTCCACGTATATCTCATGGTGCTTGAGGGTTGTTCCTTCTAGACACCTGGGCATTTTATTTTATTGTTTCCTTTGAAGTACAGGGAACTGAACCCTGAGCCTTTGCACTGAGCTACATCTTCAGTTCTTTTTAATTTTGAGACAAATTCTTGCTAAGTCCCTAAGTTGTCCAGGCTGGGCTTGAACTTCCTGGTCTAGCCTCCCACAGTTCTGGGATTGCAGGTGTAAACTACCATACCCAGTTGGACACCTCTTTAATTAGTAGCATGTGAAACTACAAACTATCTGGTCAGAAAACTGGCTAAGGACCCATGATATTTTTATTAAGGTGACTACTCTACCCCTAGTCTCCTGTTCTTTCATTTCTTCCTTTAGTGATTAGCTCAGGTTGAGTAGTGCTCTGTACTAGTGTCCATTGACTTTGCCCATTGGGAAGCCATGTCCTGTTAACTTTATAACTATTTATGGCTGCCACTCTGACCTTGCTTGTCATTGCAGAAATTGTGGTCTCCTGACTTCCGAGCGATTAAATGCCACCTCCTGGCCTCTGTCATTTCCAGGTCCTATTATCCTCTTTACTATCAGTGAGTAGAGTTCTGTGACTGTACCTTTCATCCCTAACCCTCGTCTATAAAGTAGAATGACCACTGAAGTCTAGCAACCCAGGTGCCCCTCTCACCGGAACATTACTCATTGCGTCAGTGAGTGGCACGTCTTCTAATCTTTTCCACAGAAAATGATCATTGGTGGGGTTTTCCCATAGGCACACACGTCCACCCCAGCCTTTCTACCTTTAATTCTCTTTTGATTTCTCTTCCCGATTTTCCAGGGCAATTATGGTACTTAAACTTCCTTATGTGAGGGCCTTGGCTTCTACCATGCTTGTCCATCTTTGGATAAGTTTACACTGTCTTCTGTGGCTTTTGCCAGTGAGTAAAATGCAGCATCTCAGGAGAGCACTCATGGTTCAATACACTCTTTTCTATCTAGTCTCATGTCTTAGGGACCATGATCCAGTGCCTACAGGCCAGCACTATGCACAGTCCTTGTAACTCTTGACTGTAGGAGATGCAATAGAAGTATTTAATATAGTGCACCTTTAAATAAACAAAGTTATTG
The DNA here is from genome assembly GCA_004363535.1 of Dasyprocta punctata. Classification (NCBI taxonomy): domain Eukaryota; kingdom Metazoa; phylum Chordata; class Mammalia; order Rodentia; family Dasyproctidae; genus Dasyprocta; species Dasyprocta punctata. Next base: position 12,931 of record RJWM01041028.1, read on the forward strand.
AAATAAAAGACACATTGCCTTTGTTCCTCCTCAAAAGTATTCCCTGTTGTTTTAACTACAATATTCTCATCTTTTTTGCCACTTTGTGAAGCAGTTCTGAAAGTTCTCTTTCCTGAGTATCTTTAATTGTACTATTCTGGCTACCTCAATGTCCTGAACTGATTTGAAACATCTACTTCTCATGGTCATTTTGACTTTGGAAAAAGCTCAAATGTGCCAGATCCAGTGAATGAGGTAGATGAGAAGAGCACTGTAATGCTCTTATAAACCTTCCTGGTTTCTGAATATTTTCTTCTATTCTGTGTGTTTTTTTTCCACCATATTAATAGAGTGCTTTGATGGAAAAAAAAAGATTTCAAGTTCTATTTATTTTTTCTTTTGTTGCTTGTACTTTTTACGAATGGACAAAGTAGATGTGTTTTTTTTTTTATGCAATGGAATACTACTGTGCCATAAGGAAGGATAACGTTGAGATATTTCTCTCTAAATGGATGCAACTTTAGACCATACTCTTAAGTGAAACAAATCAAACACACGTTTAAATACTGCATTGTTTCTCTGGTATGAGAAACCAAAAGTGCAAATAAGGACAAAAATGCAAAATAGACATTGGGAAATGAGAAGAAAATGCTCAAATGAGAAGGAGAACAAAGGAGGAGGGGAGGGAGGAAGGAAAGAAGGGACAAGAAACAAAGAAGGAAAAAATGGAAACAAAGCTTTTACAAATAAGGAGGGGTTAAAGGGAAGGGAAGGGAATGGAGAAAAAAAGAAGCAAGATATATCATGTACAGGCACAAATTTCCTATGATGAATGTTATCGTTAAGTATATGTGAAATGTACCTATAAAATAACACACACACACACACACACACACACACACACACACAAAGAAATCATTGCCAAGATCAATGTCAAGAAAAATTTCCCCTATGTTTTCTTCTTGGATTTTTACAGTTTCAGGTTTTAATGTTTTTTTTGTGTTAATTTTTATGTATGATATAATGTAAGGATCCAACTTCATTTTCAAAAATCAGATATAGGATATAGAATTCTCAGCTAAATGTCTTTTTTTCTTTTGCCCCTTACCATCCCACAGGCACTGAGCTGCCAGATATCAACTGAGTCATCCATTCCATTATTGTTGAAGATTCCTCGTTTTTCTTTTTATGGTGAATGTTTAAATTTTTAAAATTTACCATGGCAAAAGACAAATTGGCATTTATCACCCTCGAAATAGTCCACCTTACTTTGAACACACTTACCCCTGATTCTTGCTAGCTGTCTTATTAGTACGTGTTTACCATACATAATGATCACATTCATTGTGGGGAATTTGTACCAGTACATAATATACCTTAATTCTTTTTTTCCCATTCCCCTTCCCTCCCTTACTCTGTATGCTTTATTTCTGTGATGTCACTTTTTTTTTTTTTTTTTTTTGCTGCATTCAAAATTGCGTGTTTGCCTTTGCCACCAACAGCTAGAGTATTTTGTTTATCTGGGCAGATCTCTTGGGGTTTATCCTCTTTAGAGTTCAGTTAGCTTCTTTTGTTGGTGTATCTATTTCTTTGTTCATGTTTGGCAAGTGTTTGGTCATTATTTCTTTAAATAAGCTTGTTGCTTCTTTCTCTTCTCCTCCTTGGACTCTAACGATGTGTATGTATATTGTTCCACTTGACGGTGTCCTAGAAGTCCTTTAGATGTCTTTCACTTTCATGTAGTTTTTCCTGCTGCTTCTCAAATGAAATAATTTCTAATGAATGGTATTCACATTTACTGATTCTTTCATATGTCAGTCTGCTTTTGAAAGCCTCTAGTGACTTTTTTCAATTCAGTTGCTATCTTTGTTTTAGGTCCAAAATTTCTCCTTGGTCTTTATAGTCTCTTTTTGTTGATATTCTCATTTTGTTCATATGTCATTTCTCCAATTTCCTGAAGCTCTTTTTTAAAGCACGTTTTTTGCCATATATAATGATGACATTCATTGTGAAGAGCTGGTACTTGTACATAACACATTTTAATTCTTTTTATTTCTCCTTCCTCTTCCTTCCCTTTCTCTCCCCCTCTAGATC
>RJWM01041029.1:0-15133 GCA_004363535.1 Dasyprocta punctata
AATGAGAATGAGAGCATGAAATGCAAGAAATCTCATGTACATAAAGGTTGGATTTTTCTTTTTGAAGGTACAAAGTATTACCCAGGAAAAATTATTTTAAAAAGGACACAGCTCTTGAACTCTCTTGATGAAATGTCTGACTTCCCTATAAAAATGGGAATTCTTACAGCATTGGTATTTTATATTTGGTCTTGACCTGTATCACTCTGGAGAGCAGCTATAAATTCCATCTGTTCCTCAAGGACATTCTGGGGAATTTGATCATGCTTGTGTACAGTTTGCCTTTCACAGAATGTTTATTTAAATAGACATAAGGCCCAATACCCGAGATTCGAAAATATGACCAGGTGACCTTCTATCAGAAAACTATTTACCTTAGCAGACACCCTATGTCTCTTCTCTGACCTGCAAAAAGTTTTGCTTTGTTTTTTGTCCTCCCCCCTTTTAATATGGCCTCTCTAGAGCCTCCACTGGAAAACAAGCAGGTTTGAGTGTGTTGATCATATGGGACATAGAGGAAGCACCTAAAAGACACATGAAAGAACTGAAAGAGTGTGTAAGCTATAAGATCCATTACAGAGGAGGACAGCACACCACAGTGGGTCAATTAGGAAAGCACAACCTCCTGCAATAATGAGCTGGCGTCCTTCAAAGGTAATGACATCGTGTTATCCAGAGACATGTGAGGTGCCTGTGGACTGAAACCTTTGGAAGGGTTTAAGGTATTACCCTATTGAATGTCCTGTGGGGAGTTCTAATTTTGTAACTGATGGCTTCACAGCAAGCAGCAGTGAGACCCATGGGATCGGACTGTGACAGAGGGGTGGTCACATGGGGTGGGAGCATAGGTGGAATAAGTCAAGAAGGTTGTACCTTGACATCTGATACAGGGAGGTTATCATGAGTACGCAGTTGTATAGAGCAGATATCCAACTCCACTACATTGAGCACCTGAGAGAGAAGGTTGAAAACCAGAAATTGCCACTGATGAGTAAGTCCTGCCAGTGGTTTGAGTTAAATCCATATGCAAAATGGGACACGAATTCATCTTAAAATTGGCAGAATTGACTCTAATAGTACCTATACTGGTAATGGTTTACTTACAAGACAAATTCACATAGAATTACATCTGTAAAAAAATAAAAGAATTTAATATTGTAACATCTTCAGGCTTTAAAGAATTATTAGTGGATGGAAATATCCTAATAACTATATATAAATATTTTTTGTAATTTTAAAATAATGACATTAAGCCACTCTCATTATCACTTTATTTTGAAACATGTATCTCTTATAAATAAGAGTATTTTTACATAGTTGTAACACAGCAAAAAAAGGAAAACTAGATATTACCCATTGTAATTGTTTTGTGCAGCTCATTCAATTTTTAGTATTTATCTGCAAAGTTTTCTTTATAGAAGAGAAGCAAAAGGAAAAAAATAGAGAGGAGAATGTAAAATGGTATCCTTTGAAGTCAAAGAAACATTCACAAGAAATATAGTCACCAAGTTATTTATCTTCTATTTCAGAAATTATGCATTTGGAAACTTGCTATATCTTATAGCTACCTAATTATTCTCAGAAAAAAACTAATGATGAAATACATATAAAGTAGATTAATACTTCTAAGGTTCTGGACTAAAATTAAAAATGAAGCAATTATACTAAGTGTAAGTTCTAGAAAAAGATTTTTCAAATAAAAATTATTCTCAAAAGGGAATTTTAAGTTATGTGTTACAGTTTTAAGATTAACCAAGTTTATGAGAGTTGGGCTACTCAAGAAGAAAATATTCTATATATTTTGTGTGATTAAAGCAGTGGTTATATCATAATGTTTTATTTGCCCTTTGAAATGTTTTAATCAAAGAAAGAATTTTTCATTTACTTTTAGATTTTCCATAAAAATACACACTAGACTATGTGTGATTATGAATATGTGAAAGAAAACTGACAATGTTAACTCCATTTTATGACAAGACTCTATTTTTTTTCTGTAGTGGCCACTCAGTGAACTGTTGACACGCCAAGTCAAAATCATTCTTCCAAAGGAATACCCTGAGGATTCGATAATTAAATTCCCTAAAACAATGGTAGTCTTCAATAAACAGTCTGAGCTGTTCCGTGCTACAAAAGTAATTTTTGCCAGGGATTTAGCTCAGTGGCATAAGCACCTGCCTGGTGGCGTGAGGTTGTGAGTTTGATCCCCAGTACCAGAAAAAAACAGCAATAACAAAAAGATAATTTTATCCTTCTATCATTGATTTGGACAAACAACCTATGTAATTCACTTGAACTTTCTCTCTTTATGATTAAAGGGACCCTTAAAATCTATCCCTACTGTGAGACAATCTGGTTCCTACCAAAATCTGAACTTCCTGAGTTATAATTCTAAAACCCCAAACAAATACCTCATTTATTTAACAAATCTCATGATCACCTTTGGATACCAAAGGGAGTGGTGGTATTTGGTTGTCTAAATATGATTAATTTTGTGAAATAGATAATTCAAATATGTAAATTACCAGTGTTACAAACAGTCATTTAAAAGAAAGACCACAAAAAAAGCAAGTGAAATGACAGAGGGACAAATGTAAATATTGGAAAAAAGAACTATGTAATAAAGAACATTTATTTATTGGCCTTAGTGCTTTCTCTGGTTCTTAGAAAATGCCTGGAACACCATAATTTGCATGTCATTTAGACTATTTTCTGAAGTATCTAACTCTCATTCCTCTTTCATTTGGGATCCAGCAAATGTTCATATTATTTGCCACTTTAATTGAGCGATACTAGGGTTGTAAAACATGTCTTCCCATGCTATCTGCACTGACAGTGAAGAAGGTTTTCATTGTGGCTGCCTTTAAACCCTTAGTCAGGGAATTGGGAGGACATACACCCACATGGTTACATATAATGTTTTAAGATAGAAACACTATTCAGACTTGGAAAATACAGTTTACACAACTCACCCAGTGTGAATTTAATTTCCTTCCTCTCTCCACCTGCCTCACTCTGGTTTTAGTTAGTTCTGTGCGGCAGGATTCAAAACTGTCCATGAGAATTTTCCCATGGCGAACCAGTCAGAAAGAATTCTTTCCAGCCTTTCATAAATAAATATGAACCAAACTGTTATAGTTACTTGAGAAAATGTTTTATTTTCACATCAAAGTAAAAAGCAAATATGAAACAGAAGTATATATTTAGTGATATTTGATTTTTATTTTTGTTTTGTTCACTTTAAGTTGAAACTGGTGCATTAGCTCTGCTAATTAAAAAAAAATCTGTATTAAAATAATGACAGGTGAAGCAAAGTCCTCACAGAGAATCTCAGATCACTTGAAGAAATGGTACATTTTAGAGAACAAACTTCATTTCTGAGTTTAGATCTTAGTTTTTTCCATATAAATTTAAAACATAAAATACATGGAGTTCCTTTCAAAAGACAATTTTATTTTATTTATTCATTTATTATTTATTTATTTATTTTTTGCGGCACCGAGGATTGAACTTACAACCTTGTGCCTGACAGACAGGCGCTTAAGCCACTGAGCCAAACTCCCAGCCTAAAAGACAATTTTAAAATCTTAAATTATATTGATGTGTGGAAAATGTAGGAGAAATTTCACTTTAAGAAATTTGATGTTTGTTTGAAAAGAGATTATCTTGGAAAACATTGAAATTTTGTGTTTTCTTGAATTTTTGTGTTAACAGCTTAATAACTTTTTGCATATTTACTATTAACATGGTCTTTGAAATAATCCAGGTGAGAAGAAGTGCTACTTCCCCTAACAAAGTCTAGATTTTTGTACTGATCATTAAATCACATATCACTAAGATATATGTTTTTGTTTCCTGAAATATGGGAATAATGAAAACTAAAGTGAAAAAAAGGAGAAATAATACAAGTAAGGATTTTAAGTGGAAACAGAATTCATATAATGCATAATAATAATAATCTCAGGCAAACACTACATAAGTAAGCTTATTTATTAATTTCTTATTATTTTCTGTCTTGGTTACTTTTCCTTCCTTGCTGAGACAGAATACTTGAGGCCCAAAATGAAAGGAGGAAAGGTTTATTTAGCTCACAGCTTTTGGTGGTTTTAGTCCATATTCAGCTGGCTCCTAGGCAGAGTGGCGTGGCTGAGGTGCAACACGGTGGCTGCAACTGATAACAGAAGTGACAAGAGCAAAAAGATCAAAAAAGCAAAAGGGCAAAAAGGGAAGAAGAATGCCTCCTTCCCTCCCTTATATTGTGTACCAGCTACTGGCCCCAGGACCAGTGCTGCACTCACACTGCCAATCTCAGGGCTAGTCAAGAAACTAATCACAAACTCTAGATTCGGCTGTCCTAGAAGGGCCCACCTGCCATGACCACATGAGGTTTTGGGGGGACATTTCAACAAACCCCATTTTCTTTTTAATTTTCATATAATAATGTGACATTTTTATGGGGTAGAGTGAAAAATTCATCTCTTTATCACGTCTTCATGTTTGGAGACTTTGAGTTGCTCTTTTCTAGTACTGCTTGAAAGAAATAGTTGGTAATTGCCAACTATATTTATGCTATGGTGCTATAGAATGATAGACTTTATTTCTCCATCTAACTGAACTCTTATACTTGTTGTCTAATTTTGTTCTCTTCTCCCCCCTCCCCATTTATTAGGGTGTAGGAATTACTAATCTACAATTTTGTTCTTTGAGATCTATTGGAGACTGGTATGAAGTGGCTCTGAGCAGGATTTAAAATTTACTATTTGGCATTTTATTTATCTGTGAGCCTGTCCTAGGCCAAGGACCCTTGCCTGGCAATGGGAGCTGATTCATCGTAAATGAATCTCTATGAATCACTGGTCCTGACTGAGGCCTGTAGTGGCCAATGAGGTCAGAGATACCTCAAGGGCAAGGTAAAGAAGGTCGCAGTTGAGGACATATTGGCTACATAATTAATTATGTTAATAAAGACTGCCATGCAGGCATCTTACTCTGCAGGGCATCACAGTCCCATCACAAAGGCCATTTTGGAGATGAAATAGTTCTCCTTTTCTGGCATTCTTTCCTACTTGGAGATGTCCTTGAAGTGACTCTCAAGTCCTGCTCAGTTCCTGCACCTTCCTCAGCACCTTTCTCAGTATCCCCTCTGTCTATTTGAAAATATATGTGGGTGGTCCAGAGAAGCCCTTTGTCTTAGCCCTCACGATAGCTGCAGAGTCAAGAACTTTGCAGGGGCTTTGATCCTCCTGGAGCCCTAAAATCATACCACTTGTCACATTTATTTAAACCTTCACCATACACTCGTTCAAAAGATTGGGGATCTAGTCTGGGTCCCTGATAGGGATCAACTGTTTAGCTACCACATACGAGTGAGAACGTGCAGTATTCATCTTTCTGAGTCTGCTTCATTTCATTTAACATAAAGTCCTCCAACTCAGTCCATCATGTCACAAATGACGCAATTTCATTCTTTGCTATGACTGGAGACATTTGACATTATGTATATGTACCATATTTTAACACTCATCTTTAGCCAGACACCTAAACAGAATTCTGACTGTTAATGAAAATTGCAGCAACGAGCAGGAGCACATAAGTATCTCTTTGATAATTTAATCTCATTTCATTTGTATACTGTATTAGTGCTTACTGGAGCTTAAAGGACTGGGGCAAGGCTCCTCAAAAGACCGCACATACTCTGAATCAGATTTAGTGCAGGACACCGAAATTTACAAGACTGGACTACAATGGATGCTGAGAGTCAAATGTAGAAGAGTGTAAAAGATCTGTCCATGCACTGGAGATTCCAAGGTTCCAGCCTAAGACCTAGAGTCCAGGGCAATGTCCCTCATGAATCCAAATCAGGAGGTTGAAGAATCTGCAACAGAAGACCAAGGGGTCTGCACTAGGAGGTCAAAAGATCGGTTCTAGAACTTAGAGTCTGTGCCCTCAGGTGAAAGATCAGGGCTGCAAGCTGAAGAATCTGTGCTGATAGACAGGAGACAATGCCCAAGACTAAGGCAAAGACTGGTGATCTTCCTAAGAGAACACCAGACATTCATGGCAATGACGAGACTCAACCTACCTCCAAAGCAAACGACTGAAGCTACTCCAAGGAAAATAAACTGAAATCTTTCCCTCCCATTCTCTTTTTTTTATCTCTGCACAACAATCCTCCTTAAACTTGGTCTTCCACTCCCAGAACCATGTTTTCTCAATTCAGCTAAGCAATCCTCACTCAAGTTGAAAATTAACCAATTAACCACCACATACATACACACCTAGAAATGTGATGGATTGTATGGCAGAAATATTTTTATATTTTAAGAGAACACGCATACTGTATTCCATAATGGATGCAGTGATTTACATTCCCTTCAGTAATGTATGAGCATACTATTTTCACTGCATTCACCAAATTTTTTTCTTTAGTTTTCTAATAAACATCATTCTATCTAGAAGGTTGTAATATTGTGATGAGTTGGGGTTTTTGTTTGTTTGTTTATTTGGTACTGGGGATCAAACTCACAAACTTGTGCCTGGCAGGCAGGCACTTAGGCCACTGAACTAAATCTACAGCTTGTGATGAGTTTTTGATTTGCATTTTTCTGATGACTCATGATATATATGCAACTTTTTATAACACCTAGATTTAAATAGTTATAAATTCTCAGAAATACAATGTAAAGCCTGTGAATGAACTAAATATCTGAACACTCTCCCACTGTTTGAGCCTTTGATTTAATGGAGTAGAATCAGCATGGAACTAAATTATAAAGGAAAAATTATAGAAGAGAGAATTTGCAGAATGAAAATTGATATTATAATGATCCTTGCAATTACAAATCAGAATTCAAGAATACAGTCTAGATAAAATTGTAGCTTATTTGTATAAGCTGACATTTTTGCATTTTTGAGATGGATATTTACATCTCAGCATTTATTTCAATCTCATGGCTGGTATTATTAAATCATAATACTTAAAATATATCTCCATGAAATGTTGTCCTCATCCATACTTTCAATGCTGTTATCAGGTATAATATTAAATTTTAGTAATGCTAATTTTGTATTTCATGCTAAAAATTTGCCTCAGAAATAAGTTTCGTTCTTCATAACTATACCCTTTATAATTATAATTTCAGGTGTATGACACCAATTTCTTCTATTTTAATGCCTCCTGAAGCTTTGCTGGGTGGATTGGACGTCTGAGATTGTGTTTTTCTCCTTTCTCTTGATATTTTCTATTTCAAAATATTTTATTTTTTCTGTGATGATCCTTGTGAGTTTTGATGGTAGGAAGCAATGTCACTAGTATCAAGGCCTATCTAGGGAAAGTGTATTCTTCAAGGATATCTTCTGTGTATAGGAAATTCTTGGCTTGTGTCTATTGCAAAAGCCTATTTCCCAATTGTGAGTGGAAATATTGGTTTCTGTTTGGCTCAGTCCCAAGTCCTTTGATGTAGGAATGTGATGAGTTTATTACTCCAGAGCTTCCCAATATTGTTGCACAAGGGAGAACAACTGAGTACAACAGATATAACATCCTAGCTACAGTAGTACAATTAGCAGTAGTGACAGTATCAAGCACAATTTGGAAATGGGCAAACTCTGAGAGTTGTTGATTTTGTACTTTAGACCATAGGAGCAAAGTCTATAGTTATATAACAGAACTAACCATATATTAGAGGTTTGTATGCAAAGTATTTCCCTTTGTTAGAGTGGACTTACCCTACATTCATCTGGACAATCTAGTTGCCTACTCCAGGCACTTCCTGTGCTACCTACCCGTCCCACATTGTAGAGAAATGAACCAGCCAACTGGGTTCCTCAGCACCCAGGTTTCTAGAATAGCAGAGTGGTAATTGATGGGGTTTCTACCCTTCTGCATGGTTTACTGACATTCCCACAAAGAGGAGAGGTGATGGGCCATTATTTCCTTTATTATTTAAAATCCATTTTCACTTTACTACACATTATCTTTAAATGAAGTCTGTCTCATAAAGAATGAAGTTGAAGTTAATTTGTTAAAAATGTGTGAGTGCATGTTTATTTTTGTACCTTAATGAGTTGACATATTTAGGATATGACTCTATGCTTTAAAATGTTTATATTCTTCATTTTATTTATTCTAATAATTTAAAGACTTTTTCTAGCTTTGGACTTTTACAAGAACCCCACTGATTAGTTTATATGAACTTTTAAAAATTTTTTCTACTCTATTTTTCATATATTCTTAAAAATCACATTATTTACACTTTCGTACATGGTTTTGTATATAATTATTTTTCTCTCTCTTGATGCTTTATTAGCTTTTGGAGAGCATTGCTGCTAGTCTGTTAATACTTTCATTCAGCCTATCTTAACTTTGCGTGACAGTGCTTGAAAATACATTTTGACTTCTTAGTCTTCATTTTTTTGACATCATTATTTTTTGTTATATTCATACACATGAGCCTTGGTGATAAATAGTATTTATTTACTTATTTTTATTTTGAAAATCACAAAATCCAATAAAACAAAACACGACAAAGCTAATCAAAACAAAGCAGCAAAACTGGTAGAGAACTTCAAAGCAGGATGCTAGGAAAACAACAATAGCTACCATAGTATATCTTGTTATCTTCACAATAGTTGTCCATTCCATCAAGTATAACAAAATCAAACCAAAAACAACACAGAATAAAACCAATCAAACCAGAATATTGAGTCAATCAAAACTATTAATCAGAACAAAGCAAAACAGTGAGAACAATATTGGAGTTCAAAAACAAGATAGGAAGAAATCCCCCATATATGCTGCATTGTATACTGTCATCCCTGCAAGAGATGCCCAGATCGCAGGTCCCTGACTTGCAAAATCAACCAAACAATACAAGCATTCAGTTACTTTATTACGTTAGTTGCAATCAACTCAACCTGTCCTCTGAACCAGCGGGTTGCTTACCCAGATCGGGGAGGAGCTGAGGAGGTGTGGTTTGATTCTCAATCTGTGCAGGATCATAGAAGGTGCTGACTTTTCTCTTCCTGGAACTTGCATAGCTTGCATGGTTTACCAGAAAGACTGGCTATTTGGCTGTTTATTGGGTCCTTCCAATCCCAGCATGGCCAATTCTCGGGAGGTGCTGACTTTTCTCTTCCTAGAACCTGTAAAATACCTCTCTTTACACTGGATAATCTTGCATATTCTGTAATCTGTGTTTATGTTTGAACACTTTGGTCCCCAAATGGATGCTTGAGTTGGTTTGGCATATGCAAAAGAATGAATAAGCTGATTAATATTGGTGAAGATCTATATGTCTCCTGACACTACCACACCTTTATCAAATGAAAGGTGATCTCTATATTTCTATACCTCTAATCTGAAAGATCATTCTCTATTGTTCATTTTAAAGTTATTTGTATTTATAAGTGCAAATACTTTGGAACAATTTCACATTTCTTAATGAATTTTCAAATTAGAATAGGGACAAATAGAGGTCTTCAAAATGCTAAAGTGTCAAGAAAGTACATGTTTTGTCTAGGTACTTTTGATATTAAACATAGTATGAAGCAATTTTCTTCTTTAAAATTTTATGAAAATGGTAAAATAGGTTGCTTTTACATTAGAGGATAAATCATTCTTGTAAAGAAAGAGCAAGAGTGTAATTTCTTAACAATACATGTTCGAGTTTTAAAATTGTTTGTTTTAATGGATTTCATAGTTGGCCCAAATTTTCAGTTATTACTCATAATTTCATGTAATATCACAGATTCTTCTACGTGTTTAAAAATACTTTTAAAACACTTAAACAATAAATTTTAAAATATATAAACACTGATTAACAAATGAAGACATAAAACTTAAGTAGAAGTTTCATTTTTGAATTTTTATAATTATATATTTTTGTATTTTATGCATGCATCTATTTAAAAACATATGTCACATATATACATATATGATTAACAAACTTTTATGAGGAGCCTGTATACAGCTCTTTTTCTTATGACCTCTCCCTATCTCACCTTACAGTATGGCAATCTACTCTTAAGTCACAACAGAAGTGAATGTAAGAAGAAAAACTGTGAAGATTTGAGGAAGTTTTTCAATATGAACAGTGATGCTGAGGTTCTGAAAGGTAATTGATACTTCAGAGTTCATAGTTAATTTTCAAGTAAAAATGTTGTTTCCTAGACTGGTAGAAAAATATATTTAAGGAAATATCTGTAAACTTAAAATTGTCTCAGATTTTACAATTGATTCTGCTCATGCCCAAGATTTTTTTCTTTCTTTCACTGATTTCTGACCATTTTTGTCTGGTCACCATGCAAACCAGAAACACCTCAGAAGCAAAACATGTTGTCCTTTGGCTTGAATTTAAGCTTCCAGCAGTGTAAGAAAATACTTTACCTTTGGTTAAACGATACAGTGGGTGGAACAGTGCTATGCCACTTGTTAAAGAAACCACAACAAACTAAAATACTGTTGATTGGCATTGCCAACAGTCAGTGACATGCAACATTTGTAGTTTGGAAATGGAGAGAAGTTAAAAAGTAAAATTATCATCAATTTTCATAAACCTCACATTGCTAGAGAAGAATAGTAACTGTGGAGACATTTTTAAAATATTCTTTATTTTATTCACTTGTTCACTTATTTGCACATAGGTACTCTAACTAAATAGTAATTTCCTCCCAGGAATTACAATATTCTGTGTCAAGGCAGTTACCATCCCCTACTTTGTAAGCAGAAAAGAATACATTTTTAAAAATGGAGAGAAAACTAAATAAAAAGAAAAAAAATGAAAAGAAAAAGGAACATCTTACCAGTTCATGTTATGCTCAAAGAAAAAGAGAAACTTAGGAAAAAAGTTAGATAATAAAGAGATAAAAACTTTAACCAAGGGCCAGAGATTTAGCTCAGTGGCCTCAGTGCCTGCCTGGCAGGCAGAAGGTTGTGAGTTTGATCGCAGGTACAAAAGAAAAAAAAAATTTAAAGAAGGAATGACGGTTGTAAAACAATTAAGAAGCATCATTTTCTATATTTTTGGAACACCAAGCTTAGTAGTAAATGCAGAAAACTTTCAGAATAATACAATCCAATAAGGGAATTTAGTGAAGATCAAATGAAATCTGTTGGCTTAACTGACATTGGCTTAAAATGTGATCATAAAGGCAAAACATTTTCAAAAAGAATTATCATTTTGCAAAATTTTAATTTCATTATTAATCTGTGTACTAATTATTTCAAATTCTTGGCCATGCAGTTCTTACAGCAACCTGTTTTAAAATCCAGCATCCTAAGTTTTCAATGTACCCTAAGTTGAAAACTGGAATGGAAACAAAAATTCAAAACAGTATGCATACTAAAATTGTTAATTATGCAAGGAAATCAATAACCTGGTAACTTTCTCTGGTAGAGACAGAAATTGAAATCAGTGTTATAACATCCTTCTGTGTTCATTATTCATATATAACTGCTTTATATTTAGTCTCAACAATAAAAATAAGCTTATTGTGACTAATCTTCAAAAAAAACTTCTTGATTCAGGAACATTGGATGGAGAGGGTCAGTAAATTCACGGCCCACCTCCAGCATGAGGCCTTGGCATAGACAAGACTGACACTCTGTCTAAGAAGACAGTACTTTTTAGTATGGTATCCCAGTCCTAAGAATTTCAAGTTCCTATGATGTCCAATTCTCAAGTAGTCTCAGTATTATAAAGCTAAATCTGTTTTTAAATTTCTTGTTAAACAGTTAGTACTCATATTTTTTTTGTTTAAAAAGAAAGCTGAAACAGTTAAATTGAACTATCTAAATGACAATTGTATGTTCAAGTTTTGATTCGTAATATCTCAGTCCCATTTGGTATTCTGTTTATAATATCATAGTCAATGAGTGATAAATTATTATAAGAATGTGGTTCTCATATTTGGAAATGTTATAAATATTAAGCAGAATTAAATTGGAATGTTTTAATTTCATTAAGACCAAAACCTATCACTTCTATTAAAAACATCTGCTATTTTTGTCAAGTTGAATTATTTTACACTTAGGAAGAAAATTTCTTCTTCAGAGTGATAATTTGCAGTTTAAATCATCAATAAAAATACTTGTAGACTGTGATCAATTTGAGCAACACAAATCTGTCTCATTAAATAAATGTTCATTTGAACTTGACTGATTTGAGATGTTTTTGTAAACAAGCAATATGTCTTATTTTCCAAAGGAGTATGAGCTTAAGAAACCTATTTCTATTTATACATCTGTAATCAAACATTGAAATCAAATTGAACATCCTTGCAAGGATACACAATAATATGAGATGCAAGGATTTACAAAATAGGGTTTTCTTTCATAAGCATCTTTATTCCATTTTTCTTGAAATAATAAATTTTTTTACTGACCTATAACATTTTAATACAGATGCTTCCTACACACACACACATTGAATATAAAATTCAATGTGCTATCAAAAATAATCACGTACCTACAAAGTGTGCAACAAGTAGAATTCACCTAACACTTCAAATCCCCTCCATGAGTACTCTCACTCATTGTCTTATTTTGCTATTCTTACCTTGCCTTACCATTATTTGCACTTTAAATTAAAATCATAGTTTTTCATAATTTAACTAGTGTTTTGCCAAATGAATTAGGCACCATAGCCTAAATAAGTGAATACAAAATTTTCACTTGGTAAATATATGGATTTGATGCCTACATTTTAAATTTATTTGTTTGATGAAATAGACTGTTGAATATCTTTTTTTTTTCTTATACTCATGGATGAAGTCAGGGACATTTATGTCATAAATGACAATCACATATATTGTAAAGGTGTGCCATCATTTATTTTTCTTATTGATTTAAATCTACTTTGTATTTTGCAAATTTAGGAACTTGGCATTCACAGTCACTTATGTATTTTGAAAATGTATTTATCCACCTTCTACATCTGATGTTAATTATCTTAATATTATGTGTTATAAACAATTTTTAAAAATATTTTAGTCATTGCTTTTCATAATCTATCTAGGAGATATTGTTAAATGGAAAAAAAAGGATATTTTCCCATGTCAATAGCAGAGCTTTTAACATTTTGTATCTTGCATTTTGATCTACAGTTTACCTGGAGCTGCTTTCATGATGGGATGTAAAACAGTATTGTTCTATACTAAATCATTTTCACGATGTTTTTTCTTATAAAGTTTATCCATATTTTAAAATGCCTCATTTTTTTCAAACAGTTTTAGTGTACCTGACATTTTTGTTGAAATGATTATGTTCCAATATTTGTGTATTAGTTAATTTATTTTACATTGCCAGTTGATACTACATTAAACGGTAGTCTAGAGAATAAACTGACTGAGATGCCTTCTCTTTGCTTTTTTGATTTGGCATTCTACACACTTTGTAATTTTTTCGTTGCTATTCCCTGTTTATACATTAAGCTCAGGTAAATTCTTTTATTTCCAAACAATGTTTGCAAAGCTTCTCTTCTGTTCTTCTAGTGTTTTTCATATTTTCATAGTTTCTGTAACAGAAAAAGATGTTAAAGAATAATTTGCATTATTTCTGAAATTTGATAAAACTTTTTGTTATGTCAATATATTAGCATAAAAGAAATCTCTTATTTGCCTGTTCTAAATTATATTATAGAAATTGAATGTGGTGATTTATTTGACAATGTAATCTGATATGGATACTTACAGCATTGGGATCTTAAATTTAGGAAGCAGGATAAAAAAGAATTTATAAGCTTACAGGAAATGGTTTCAATAATTTTTACACATTTCACACAGTTATTACTGAATTTGAGTTCTTTTACCCCTTTGAATATGTTGATAAACATCTATCATAGTACATTTATCATTTAGTGAGTAAACCCACACTGGAGAGATATTTAAACCTTGAAACAAAATGAAAATCTGATTTCACATTGTAGTATAACATTTATTTTGTTTTGGAGTCTAAATCTACACCAAGTTTGTTGAGGTATGAGAATCTACAGGTGTCTGTAAGTCATAACAAAAGGTATAAATCAATCTGAAATTATTTCTCTTTTGTTAGTCTGATTTCATCTTGCTTAATCAGTTTTATTACATTTGAACTTGACAAAGATCAAGATAAATTAAAAATTAAATATTGCCTAATAGTTCTACATATCATCATCAAAAAAAAACAAAACAAAACAAGACCTTCAGCCAGTTGAAAATGAGAGTTAAAATTTGTTGTATGCTACAAATTCTATTCTCTAAAATTTTTAGATATCACTTGTGATCTCATTGTGTTGTCTTTCAAGGTATAAATCGTTGATACTACATGAGCTATTGAATCCCAGACAAGTGCAAATTTTATTCCTTTTGTTACATTCTCTTGCCTGAAACTGAAGTGTTTGTGGGTTTTCAGTACTTTTTACAATTTTCAGCATAACGTATCTGTGGTACTTGAATAGATATTCAGCAATAAAAAAGCTTCCTAAAACACAGAATTTTCTTTTTTTCCTTGAGGACTATTGTATTGTGGTGGAACTTTTTCTTCAATACTTTAATCTCATCGTATAAACATGTCAGAACTTTAAATAAAATTAAATTGGTATATACATTGTATTCAGATTAAATGTATTTTTTTCAAGTACTTAAAGCTGAAATAGTTTAAAACAGTAGGTTGAATTAATATGAAAATACACTACATTAACTTTTCCTTGTACAGTTTTTCTGTAATCAAACTACTCTAATAATTACTCCATAACTTTTCACCCATTTAGGTTCTCTGTTAGTCAGCTTTGCATCATTGGGACAAAATTCTTAATCCTAAAAATTAAAGGAAGAGAAGTCTATTTTTGACTCAAGGTTTGGGCCTATAGACACCTGGCTCCAAGGCAGCAACGTCAAGGCAGAGAGGAGTGAGAAAGAGAAGTGTTCACATCATGACAGTGGCAAGCAGAGAGAGTCGCCTGATTGAGAGCTCTGACTTTGAAACATATTCCCACAGTGGACACTATAGTCACCTTGGCCTGCAACCCCTAATAGTAAACTCAGCTATGAAATGAAACCACAGTAGAGAATTGTGTCCACATATTCCACTCACTTTTCATAAGTCCCAACTCTGAACACAACAGAATTTACATAAAAATAACTGCTTAATATTTTAAGT
>RJWM01041030.1:0-15135 GCA_004363535.1 Dasyprocta punctata
GTTATGGAGATTTCCATCAGATTTCAAAAGGCTTGGGAGGGTAGGCAGTGTGCGCCTGGGAGGGCTATATGTGAAGGTTCTAGTGTGAAGCCAAAAAAGCAGTGGTGGAGCCAGAAGATAAAGAAAGTTAGACAGATAGGGCACAGATTCTGAATAATTAACCTAAAGTAAACTAAGAGCCTGGGCTTGAGTTGACAAACAAAAGGCCCAAATAATTAATTTAAATAAACTTTCAGGCTCTGATAGAATGTAAAGGACAAAGAATAGGTCCCTAAACAACTGAAAGAAACCCTGTAGGAACTGAAATACAAGCAAAGCAGCTGGCTTTATGAACCTCAAGAGCCCACCAACTACCAGGAGCATCCCCGCATTTTGCCACATTCACTGGTACCACAAACTGTATGGAAAGCTAGTGGATTTAAATATTGATGGTGTCCACCTTGAGGATCCTGTCCCCTAAAGCAGGAAGATTTTCCTTTTATTCTTTTTATTAAACATACAGTCTGTCATTCCCCTCTGCTTGCTGCATGCTGTTTTGTTGGCTTCAAACTTCATTGCCTCAAAACAAGGACCCAGATCACAGCACAAGAGCGAACTGGTTACAGAGAGAACCCCAGGAAGTTAGAGATATGAAGTACATGGATCATTTGCTGAGGAAAAGTACAGAGAGCAAGAAGAGCCACCCTAAAAGACAGGCAAAGGGGTTGCAACTGGCAAGACATTTTTGAGCTCAAATTTCACCACAGTATTCCCTGCTTTTTGACATAGAGTTACAAGACTTAATACTGACTTACTGGGTATTGTTGTTGCTTTGGTTTCATTCCTTTCCGCTTCTCCCTTACTTACCTTTGGAATGTGAATTCTTACCCAGTGACACTGTGTGGTGGAAATACTGAAGTTTCTTATTCATTTCTATGAGGTCCCATAACTAAGAATGCATATGGCATTTCAGTGAGTATTTTGAATTTGAACTTCTCAGCGATCCTAGAACTGTTAAGAATTCAGGGACTCTTAGAGATGTACTAAATACACTTTGTGTAATGCTGTAGATATAGCCTTTTTGGAAAGTAAGGATAGAATGTTATAGTTTAGATATAAAATAGTCTCCAAACTTCATGCACTCAGAGGTTGGGCTTTAGAAAGGTAATTGGTTCATGGAGGCATTATAGTAACGAGTGGAATAGTCCACTACTGAGTTCATGGCAGAATGTTTTAGGAGGTGAAACCTGGTGTCTTGGTTACTTTTTTCTTGTTGCTGGGACAAAACACCTGATACCCAAAATGAAGGAATGAAAAGTTTACCTAGCTCATGGTTTGTGGAGGTTTTAGTCCATAATCAGCTGGTTCCGAAGAGGGTACATGGCAAAGGGGCAACATTTCAAGATTGCGGAAGACAGCAAAAGCAGCAAGTGCGAAAAAAGCAGGGGGAGAACCAGTCTCTTTTCCTTCCTTATATTGTAAGCAGGCTACACCTAGGGCTGGTGTAGTACTCACACCATCTCTGTGCTCTCCTCTTGCACAGAATGAGGATGTTTACAAAGAACCCTGGCTCCCTGCTGAGTTCCTTAGTTAAACTTCTAAATTTCACAAACTGACACAATGTATCAATCATTACAATGCACCACTGCCAACTTGGCAACCATACACATTACTTTATACAGGTTTTCAAATGCAAAAACATGCTTTTTTCATATCGTTTCACAGCCTGAATATTATAGCACAAGTTTGACAATTCTTAAGACCCAGTATTGAGTTTATCAAGTTTATATTACATTAGAACCATAACATTCTTCCCTAGTTCCCCCAAATACTCATGCACATCATTTTATGCAAAAGGCATTTAGTTCATTTGGAAGAGTTGCCAAAGTCTTAACAGTTTTAGCATTGCTGAAATGTTCAAGTCACAAGTCTCCTCTGAGATTTGAGGCAACTGGTAGTTGCAAGTACTTATATGAATGAAAACAAAGTTAAACACTTCCAACATGCAATGGCACCTGATAAACACTTTCATTACGAAATTTACAAACAAGGGGACACAAAGGTTTGGGATGAAAGCAAACACAAAATCCAGCAGGGCAAACATTAAGTTCTGAAGTTGCACATCCAGCATCTGAAGCGATCTGTGACAAATTGTGAGCTCCAAATAGCTTCTGTGATTCCACCCCTAGGTGGCATTTCTGATGGTTACAGCTCCCAAGGCTTCTCTCTTAGTCCTTCTTTGCTCTCTCCTTGCAGCTTTCCTTAGATTATCCATGTTACTGGATTTTCCAAACTTCTGCAGTCTCCATTTACCTTTGGCCTCACATTCACAGCTTCACACACTGATGTCTCAAGGGGCACACTGCCTGGCATCCTAGGCTTTCTAAAATCCAGGAGAAAACATTTTCAACCCCATAACTCTTGCATTCTGCATGCAACTAAAACCAGCACCACATGGTTGATGCCAAGGTCTGTTGCCAGCTGGAACAATAGCCAGGCTTTTCTCTATCTTGACTGTAGGGATGAAGTGCCTGGGTCACTGGGCACTCTGAATCCAATTCTGAGACACAAATTTCCTATGCCACTGCTAGTCTGAAAACTGGTGCAGTTGATGCCATTCTGGAATATGGTGCCCTGCAGTTTTCTCCTCAAAGCAAAGTGTTTTGCAGTTTCGAGGCTGCAAAGGGTAGAGACTTGCTGCTTTTTGTAATGCCTTCAGTCCATCTTTTCTATTCTTCTGTTCCTTCTCAACAATCAAGATTTCCTCAGCTCTATCTTAGCAGTCTACAGCTTTACTAGAGCTTCCTTTCTGGCTAAACTTGCAATGTTTTGGGCTCTTTGCTATTGATGTGAAACATAAATCTGAGTAAAAGCCCCCAATGATAGCCGTGCCTCAGCCTTAACATTTGACTGACTTGAAATTTCTTCTACCAAATTAATTAGCCAACTGCCCTTAATCTTAGTCTCAGGCAAATCTCTGGACATGAGCAAAATGCAGACAAAATTTCTGCCAAGGCATAACATGTATCATCTGTAGTCCAGCAGCCAGTGTAGTGCTTCTTCTTAGCAAAAACCTCCTAAGCCTGGTCTTCACCAGCAGGGTTTCTATCAGCCTTCTGAGCTCTTACTGAATCTCCCATATAAAACGGCCTATGGCTTTCCAGTGGTACTCTTTCAGGAAACATCTCTGAACCTTTCCAAACACTTCCCAAAAGCCATTTCCAAAGTCTCTTGAACCACATGATCAGGTATAGTCATAGCAATGACCCCCAACTCCTGGTACCAAATTCTGTCTCGGTTACTTTTCTCTCATTGTTGGGACAAAACATCCTATGCCCAAAATTAAGGAAGGAAAGGTTTATTTAGCTCACAGTTTGCATTAAGAATTTGAAGACTCTGAGATGCATTAAATACATTTTGTGTAACAAGGGAGGCATAAACCTTTTGGGAACCATGCGTGGAATATTATAGTTTAGATCTAAAATATTCCCCCAAACTTCATACACTCAGAGGTTGGATTTTTGTAAGATAATTGGCTCATTGACACTTTATATTCATCAGGGAATTAGTCCTCTGTTGAGCTCATGACAGAATGTGTTTTAGAAGGTGAAGCCTGGCTTGAACTAGATCACTGAAAGGGTACATTTGTGTCTCCACACTCATACCTCTCTCTGTCCTTGCTTGCTACACACTGAGAAGGTCCTCTCCACCATACCTTTCCACCATTTTTTTTCCTGTCTTGGAGTCAGAAGACTGTAGACTAAACCACAAGCCAAAATATATCTCTCCTCCATTGGTGTGTAGCTGTCAGTTATCATGTCTAGCTATGGGAAAGATGACTAATGCACAAATCATTATCTTCTAATCATACTACACAGCAGCAAATCTGTCCAGCTACTGACTCTTAAAATAGCCAAGCTCTTTCTGATCCTCACCAACCTGGTACTGTTTGTGCATTTCCTGAAATGATTTGTTTCTCACTTTTTTACCTGTGTGTTGTCTTCTTTTCTTTATACCTCAGTAATATTTATTAGTCAGGATATTTTTTTCTGACAATGTTCCTGCTTTGGATTGTATGGCTTTTTATTGTACAGTGTTCATGCATATTATTTTCTGCTCATATCACTTATTTATTTTATTCTATTTACTATTATATTATATTAACTGGATTTAAAGTTCTTCAGTATAGGCCCTCTATTTTGCTAAAAACATTGATTATTCTATACCTCACACCATGCTCGGGACAAAGTACCATAAGTTCATAACTTAACAACATTCGAGTTTTGACCTTTCATAGGAGAATTGTGTAAGACTCATTTTGTCTGTCTAGGAATGAATCTGATTTGAAAATAGTTTTCTCTGGGTGGAACTCATTTGTAAGTTTGGGACTTACTGCAATGATTACTAAAGCATGTTAAATAGTGAATATATGCATTAACATGGACTGTTTTATACTCCATCAAAAGGTATATGGTCTCATATATACACACACACAAACACACACTAACTTTTTTAGCATATATCTTTTAAGACACCATAACATTAGAAATTTTCATATTATTAGAGCCCCTTAATATGTAGCCACTAGTCTTTAAATTTTTGTTGAATTTAAGAAGGTGAAATGAAGAATATAAGATTTCTATATTTATTTTGAAATCTCTCTTTAACCTTAGCATGGGCTATTTCAAGTCTTTTATTGATATTTTGTCATAATTTCTCAAATATGTTCATGCTTCTGGTCACTGTTCAGTAAAAAGTAGTTGATAAGTCTTAAAGCAACTTTCATTTCTTGAAACACAATTTTCTGCCAACTTGATGCAGAGACAGAATAAAACATACATGGAAATATCTGCTCTTGGTTCAAACTGTGGCTTTATCACTGCCAAGGTGTTCAATTTTGAGTACACTATTTAATCTCTGCACTCTCTTACCTATCAAAAGTAAACAAAATAAGTAATAATTTATTGCGACAATGTATTTACTACATTAATAAAAATCTGTATTATGCACACTACCTAAACATCTAAGCTAAACCCTCTGAAATATTATTATAACTTTTGTAAATATTATGTTTCAAACGATGCTATTTTATGTGAATCAAAATCTTCTTCAAGGGTTACAGTCTGTACTTCTTGAATTTTGGATTAATAAGTGTTTTTCCTGTTATTGTTGTTGTTGATGATGTTGTTGTTATTCTCTGAAAAGACTTATCCGTGAACTTGTTCTGGTAATTGAATTTTTCCCACATGATTTATTGGTCTGTAAGTTTTCATCAGGTTTCATACTGCTAAATTCTTCTTTATGTTACAGCAGAAGTTTCAGCAATATAGGAGAATTTAAATAAATGTGTCTTGATTAATTAGGTGTTGAGTCTTTTAAAATATGCTACTTGTTTCAATGTGCAGTTTGGAAAGAAAATAATGATTTTGTCTTCTCCTCACATTCATTATGTCTCCTAAATTTTAGCATATGTAACAGTCACTGAGGAATTTTTGAAAAGAAGATTCCTTGGCTTCATTAGAAATCATCCACAACCTAACCTCTTGCTAGATACAGAGCAAGTATTCCAAAACCTGCTCTTTCGTAAATACTACACTAGACTGTTTCTTGTTAATTTTCAATTATCAGAATCAAAATAAAGCATATTTTAAGTCAATTAAGGGAAAGCATAGATAAACTATAACATTTATCTCTTTTCAAAAACTTAGCAACACTTTGAATAGCGAGTCATATAGTAATTGAATCTGAAACATCACATGAACATAATGACACAATGTTAATTAAAATATGTGCTAATTTTTTTTTCAGTTAAAAGATGTGGTCTTCAAGTTACTCACTTGGAAGTCTAAACAGTGATCTATATCATTCTTAACTGCAAGAAAAGGCTATTTCTAATGAGACTCACATGCAATTTGGCTTGAAAATACTTTTATAACTACAGTGAGTTTTTTTCTTAATATTTTAGGTGGACTAATTCAGAGGATAGATAAAATTAAACAGTAACTTGAGTGGAAACAAAAAGAGACATTTGTGTTTAATTATATTTTACCTTTAATCAGCAAAATATTTTTTGACCTTAATGTAAACTGCCAACATTTAAATTTCTAAAATTATTACTGAATGTTTTATCATGAACTTCTACTATTGTTTTTATAGCTGTGATTTTAAAGCAAATAATTCCATTAAATCAATGGCAAAGTGTAGGGAGAAACATTAAAGTTCATTCCACCAAAGTAATTTTCTAGTAATAAGTACTATGCCTTCATTTCTTTCAATACAATTTTGGTAACTCATATTTCATATTTTAAACTTCATGAAAATTGGTTACAGTTTCAACTTAATCAGCTTTTGGGATGCGACCCAGGGATGGTAGAGCACACTTCTAGGTGCGTTTGGTGGATTATGGAGATGCGGCTAGAGTATCCCCTCACGCCTTCTGCACTGGCATTCTTCCACCATACGGATTCTCAGTCACCATGAGCTAAAGAGCTATGTTCCTCTACACACTTCTGCCATGATGTCTGCCAGTCTAGCTTACCACAGTTGGAAATTATGAGTAAATTAAAGCTCTCCTCCTTTAAGTTATATGCATCGGGGTTTGCATTACAGCCAGGAGAAAACTGAATAATACATGACTAAGTGTTCCTTCATCCCTAAAATTTAATCTTTTTCTTGCTTTCTCAGACACATATTTACACACATGCACACACATGCACACACACATGTATACTTCAAAACAGTCAACCTCAGTTTACAAAGCACTTTTTCCCTTGCTTTCACACACACCTATGTATACACACTCATACACACTTCAAAACAATCAGCCACAGTTTAAAAAGCACCACTGTTGCACTACTTTGCAGTATGCATTTATGCCATATTTTTATTATAGTAACATCAGCTCTCACACCAAATATATGCTATTGTTCAAATGAATATACAACAAGCAAAAATACAGTTAACTAATAATGCAGCATAATGTAATATTCTTTCCTAACCTGCAGTTTTGCTTTCTGTAGGTCCAGTTATCCAAACTCAACTGTGATCTGAAAAATACTATAGTGCATTTAAAAACTAGGAATCAACAATTCATCAATTTCAAATTGTGCGTGGTTGAAGAACTGTTGAATCACAGACAGGCTGAATACTATGCTAAGCCACACAACTAAATGAAATTCTTGGAATTTTCTATAGCATTTTGATTTCAGGTTCCGTGCACCTAATCACTTTTGTAAGGTGCCTTTGGTAATGTACTAGGGATTATGATCCAGGTTAAGGAAACACAGAAACAGAGTCATGAAAATCACAATCACTTACATGAGGTCTCCTGTAAGTTGTCAGTTAGAGGGTTCTTAATGTACTTCAAACACAAGTGTCTAAAACTAAATAACTCTTATCATGAATTTCAACAAATGAAATTTTTTTCAGTTTTTTATTACTACACATTTATAGTACATGATTACTTCCCTCATGGCAGTTGGTCCATATACATAGCACATCTTATGTATTTTTCTTTCATCCTCTACCCCTCCTCTTCTTACTGGTTCCTCCATCTCTTGGTCCCTTTCCATTTTGCAAATGGTCTAGTCCTGTTTTTCCTATTATCTATCTTTTACTTTGCTCTTTATTTATAATTTGAATTTTTTCATGTAACAGAAAGCAAGATATATGTAAACTTTATGTGTCTGATTTATTTCACCTAACATTGTGGTCTCAGAATGCATTCTCTTTCCAACAAATATTTCAAGTTTATCTTTACAACAGAGCAGCATCCATGGTGTGTAAATACATTTTCTTTATCTTCTCATCTGTGGCTGGGCATATAGGCCACTTCCAAGGTTCAGCTACTATAAAATGTGCTGCTATAGACATGGGCTTATCACTGTAATGTGTCTTTAAATATTTCAGAAAATTGCCTAGAATGGGAATAACTGAGTGAAATGGAATTTCCAGTGTTAGTTTATAGAGATATTTTTAAAACTATGCTAACCATTCCTCCCTTGAAAACTTGACTTAAACAAGATTAAGTGGATCCCTGGCAGGTTGCGAGAACAGGTAGAAATTTTGATATATTGAAATAAGTGGTGCATGTCAAGTTGGACAGGTTTCCTTAACGATATCTCCACAGAAAAAGGTTTCCAAAATTCCTAACCAGGGATGGAGGATCACTTCCATTCTATGCATTTATCATTGTCCATGAAAGTTGTAGCATTGTCTTTAAAAAGATAATTACTACTCACCTGTTTCTCTGAACCTGTCTTCTGTTCTTTTTAACTGGGTTTTTCAACTTTTCTACTATTGACATATTGGGTCAAATAATTGTGCTTTGGGTATCATGAGTTTATTAACAACAATATTTGTCTCTTTGAATAGATACCTGCAGCATCATTCTAGTTAGTTCTGACAATCAATAATGTCTCCAGAGGTTACCCAGTGTCACCTGGGAAACAAATCATCCCCAGTCAAGACGAATTTTTTTCCCCCTACAAACTGTAACTAGTGCCTGCTGTGGTACTCTTTAAACAGTTTAGAGTTACCGGTACCCATTCTGGCACAATGTCTCCTTAAGTTTCCAAGGTTGGGCTTGAACTTGCAATCCTCTTGTCTCAGGCTCCTGAGAAGCTAGGATTGCAGGTGTGTGCCACTGCAAACACTAACGTGCAGTCAAAACTAGAGATTTATAGCCTTAGTGTTAGGTTTTTGAATTTGCCAATCGGGGCCTACAATTCCCTTGAAATTATACACACATTTTTGTAGGTGAATTTTTTCTCAAAAGAATTCTTGACATTTAAAATATTCTCAGAGATATTTTGGGCTTTTAAAATGATTGAAAATATTTCCCTTTAAACAGAATTGTAGCCCTCATATTGGAGATTTTTGTTGTTAGCAAAGAACACACACACACACGCACATACAATGAAAATGAAAGCATTTTTATTTGTGTGTTTCAAAAGCCTTCATGATTCAACTAGGAAGAATGCAAGTAGGAAGTCATCAATTCAGTTCTTTAAATAAGTGTCTTTAATTATTTGACTCATAATATACAAGCACAGACTGTTGATGGGAAATTCGTCAAATGGTCTTTTCAAAGCTTCTGAGTTTTGGCATACAAAATAAAATCACATGCACTGCTTCGAGCAGCATGATGAAATTTCATGCAGTCCGGCTCTGTCTTCTTCAACCACACAAGCTACCCTTTATCTACAGTTACCCACACTATAGAAACTATCTTTCTCTTAATCACCTTGTACATATTTCAGCTATCACGATGTTGCAGTGTTTGTGTTCAAGGTAGCATTATGCTATAGCCCAATTCTGTGTCACAAAGCCAGTGTTATTCAGCTTACTTCATGTAATCACATAAGTATTGTATCATTTCACATAATCTTAAGAAAAATAAGAGACAGTAGGGTACGATAAGATATTTTGAGAAAGAGTGGTAAACCATGTTCACAACTATTTTATTATTGCATATTTAATTATTTATTACTGGGTGTGCTAATCTCCTAGTGTGGTAAGTTTAAATGTAGAATTTTACTGAACATATATATTTAAAATACATAAAGTTTGGTACTACCTACTATTTTAGACACCCATTACGGGACAGGAAATTACCCTCCATGGAAAAGGAGGAACTACTATAATTATTTAAACAGTTTCATCACATCTCGTTGAAAACTTGAGGGAAAGCTGAAGAGATTTTGATGAATTTAGTGAAGTTAAGCCCATCTAGCAGCAAAAGAAGGGTAAAATCTAAAGATCCTTTCAGATCAGTATTAGCTTTGCAAAAATCTTCTTTCATCAAGGAAACTGGCAGCAAAGGAGTGAGGAAAAAATAATGGGGGTGTGGAACTATTTGTGATTGTTATATTTGTTTGATGGACTTCATTTCTTAGAGCTATTTGAAGTTTCAAGACAAGTGGAGAACACAGAGAATACTCACAAACTTCCTCTCCCCAGCCTGTTTTCCCTATTATTAATATATCTCAACAGAGTATTACCTTTGTTACAATGAATTAACTAATATTGATATATATTTTAGTCCTTGCTGCCATAGCCTAAGTGAATGGTTTAATAAGGAAATGTGTTTTTCTTGCAGTTTTAGAGCCTAAAAGTCTGAGATTAGAGTGCCTCAATTCTTGGGGTTGGATAAGAGCTCTCCCCCTGGTTTAAAGATGAGCACTTTCTCCACGTGTGTTCATGTGTTCTTTTCTTTATTGTAGACCCATGGAGAAAAAGATCAAGGAAGCTATTTTTTAATTATTAAAATTCCTCCAGTCCTATAAGCTTAGTACTTTATCTTTATGGTCTCCTTTACCCGTAATTATCCTTTGAAATCTCTATCCAAATACAATGAAATTTAGAGTTAGGGCTTCAGTACAAATTTGGGGACCTAGATACAATAGGATATACACTATTACCTACTGTTGGCTAAAATATATTGTCTTGGTTACTTTTTGCTCATTGTCGAGACAAAATACCTGACGCCCAAAATTAGGGAAGGAAAGGTTTATTCTTACAGTTTCTTGGGAGTTTCAGTCCATTAGTTGGCTCCAAGTCAGCATGGGGTAGCGGGGCTACCAATCATGGTGGCTGCAAGCCACAAGGCGCACTGGTGAGAGAGAGAGAGAGAGAGAGAGAGAGAGAGAGAGAGAGAGAGAGAGAGTCGGAAGAGGAAGACCCGCCTTCCCTTACACTATATCTCAGCTCCACCCCTGGGCGGGTGTAGCAGTCATGTCATTAATCCTGGCGCTAGACAACAAACTGATCACAAGCATCAGACTCAGCCCCATCAAAAATACATGAGGACTTGGGGGTACATAGCATATTACCCAATACATATATACTTTGATTTGGAATTCACACTTTGCATTACACAGTTCTGTGGGTTTTGCCAAATGAATAATACCATGTATCCACTATCACTGTATGATCTGGAAATGTTTCACTGCCTTAAAAATGCTCTGTGCATTACCTACTATTCCTGTTCCCTCACCTTCTGAATCCTACTAAACCCCCGTCTTTTAAATTTCTCTATAGTTTTACTTTTCCAAAATCACATATCACTGGAAACACACAAGTAGGTAGAATTTTCAGCTTGACTTCTTTCACTTAGCCATAGGCATTAAAGTTTCCTCCATCTCTTTTCCTGACTTCATAGCCAATTCTTTTGATCATCAGACAAGATTTTGTTCTAAGGATTTTGAAAGTTTGCTTAGCTATTCATCTATTTAAGGACATCTTGGTTAGCTCAATTCCTGGTAATTTATAAATTTATATTCATTATTATGTATATAATATTCATTGCTGTTTATAGTAGTTTTTTTTTTCTTTTGTGGGACAGGGGATAGAGCCCAGGGCCTCCTAATTTTAAGCAAGTGCTATACCACTGAGCTCCAACTGTAACCTTGTCTGTTAGTATTACATTCATGATTTTCTGTATATTCTGCTGAGTACATTCCAAGAAATAAAAATCACTTGTTCGTATAGCAATGCCTATGATGAGGATTTTTAGTTAATTTCTAAGAAGGCTCCAAAGGGATCATATTAATTTATATTCTAACCATAGTGATAAGTTGCAGTGGTTGCACATTCTCAGTAACCTTCAATGCTGTCAGGTTTTTAAATTTTCAGGTAATTATAGGAGGTTCATAGTGCTATTTTTTTTCAGGTTTAAATGATCTGAAATAGTTCAGATTTTTAAAGGAAATATGGGTTATCTTTGGTTTCACATCTATCTGAGACTTTTATTTCTTTTTATGATTGATCTTTTTATCTTTGCCTTATACCATGAAGAATAGCTATACGTAACCTGAGACTACATTTTTGTTTGTGAATAGCCGTAAGAAGTATTCTCTCTGTATCCTATGTTTGTCACACTAATAAGTTATTAATGAATACTTTTTAAATTTTAGCATTTTATAATTTATTCATACTTGCAATAATTTATTCAGTTAAAAATGTCACCCTAACTCAAGGCCATGAAACTTTTCTTCTAAATGATCTACTAAAAACTTTATGGTTTGCTTATAGGCTTATAACCTCACCTCCATTCTATATCTGGAAGGAAGTTTTACATATGAACTGAAATAGACTTAAGGTTCATGATTATTTATTGGAATTTAGTACTTTCTATGACATAATTTATGGGTCTTCATGAAGGTAGGACTGTTTCTGGACTATTCTACTCAGATAAATTATTTCCAATCATTGAATACAAACAGGATTATGAATCAGCCATACAATTTTATTTAATATACGTATATATTAAATTCTGTTAATTTAGAATATGAACATTCTTTTCACTTGAAAATAAATTTTTGAATCAACGTATGTAGTTTTTATGCACATGAAAGGCAGTGCTGAAATTTTATATGGACGTATATTGAATTCATGTTGTCTTAATTACTTTTTTCATTGGTGAGACAAAATGTCCAACATCCACAAGTTAAGGGAGGAAAGATTTACTTAAATCATAGTTTGTAGAGATTTCAGTCCGTAATTGGTTTGGTCCAAGGCAGGGTGGCTTTGAAGAAGAATATTGCAGAGGAGAAAGAGTTCATAGAGAAAGAGTTCATGCAAAAGCACCAAGGAATGACCACAGTTCTTTCTAGCCCTAATATTTTATCCAGACTACTAAGGGTGGGTAGCATTCACACCCTTAATCCTAGTGTCCTTGAGCCTAACACTGAACCATGAATCAATCCCAGCGTCACACATTCCAGATCCAGCCACCTCTGAAAAAGTCCCACAGTGAAACTTTGAGGGGACGTCTAAAACCAAGCCACAACATGCAGAAATTTTTCACAGCAATAATATTTCAAAATATTGAATCCAATCCTTAAAAATATATGTCAATTTCTCTATGACTTAAATTATCTTCAATTATTTTTCAAAATATTTTTAGGAAAATTTTGCATACAATTTTGAATTATTTTTATATTTTAGAATTGTCAATATCATTGTAAATAGTGCTTGTATATAATTTTCTATTGTTAGCATCATTGCAAATAGTATATATATTCATTTTACTGGTTATTAATAATTTGTATATAGCATAATATGTAAATGAAATTATTATTCATGATGAACTCAAAGATTAATTTTTCTCATGCCTAGTTTCCTTCATTTTGTTATTCTAAAATATCTGAGCCTGGGGACTTTGTTAATAAAAGGTTTATTTGACTCATGGTTTGAAAGATCTGAACAGGATAGTACTAGCTGTGTCAGAAGATGCCAGAGTTGTTGAAAAAGGACAGCCATTTGATGAAGACCCAAAGTGGTTGGGGTAGACTAGTCTTAAAACAATCCTTGTGAGAACAAATTCCATCAGAGGAGACCTTATCGACACCATTAATCATTAAGGTAGAACGGCCTTGACCTTCATTAGGCTCCACCTCTTAAACATATTCTGCTCAATAATCTTATCCTGAGGATCAAGTATGCAATACACCAGTATTTGGGAGACAATCCAGCCATTCAAGCCATAGTAAATTTCTATAGATTATGTATGAATTTACATGTAATCTTGCCATCTGGGAAAAAGTAAGTTTTAGTTTTTGCTGTTCAAACTTTATATGTTCATTTCTTTGTTCTTATTTCATTGGTAAAATAATTGTTGTACTCAGAGTTTGCAAGGAAAACAGTTTAATACAGGACACATAATTTATAGAATTATTTTATAATAGTCACCCAAAGACTCAAATACAAAAAAAAAATTGTGCATGAAATCTGTCCACACACTAAAGATCCCACGGAAACCAACTGAGGCCCTGGATCTCATGGCAGTATCTTATGCAAGTCTGTTTCACTGATCTGTACTGGGAGGGCCCAGAAATCAGCAGGGAAATCAGAAAGTCTGTGCCAGTGGAATGAAGGATCTGTGCCAGTAGGCTCAGGGGTCTACACTGGTGCCAAGAAGTGACGCTCAAAGTAAGGACCAGAGCTTCCACGAAAAGTAACACAGCCATCCTTAGCAACAACCTGGTCCCGAGCTCCTCTGACAATGAGAACAGCCAAGTTCATATCAAGAAAGAAGCTTGACAAGTTCCTCCAGGAAAACCAATGGCAAAAGGAGAACCAACGCCACCACTTCATCCTCTCCAGTTCTCCTTTCTGTATTGGCAACAGTCCTCAGGTGGGCCATCCAGACACAGCACCACACTGATTCTGTTCAGCTGGGTGTTGCAAATTGACCAGCACTTGTCAATCCACCACAATAATCCAGTAAAATGTTGAACTGATGTGATGATATTAAATGTATTTTTTGTTTTTATCAAAGAAACTATAATAAAATACAATAATATTCATATCATGAACTATAATAACCATGCTTTTCATTTGATTCACCGATCCTTTTGTTATAACTGAAAGTTTATATTCTTTGCAAATATTTCTCCATCTACTACAGTCCAACATGAGATAGAGAAAGACAAATGCAGACCATCTTTTACTTATTTTGGCTTACATTTTTAACTCGCATATGAGGAGAATTTATTTCCTTCATTCATTTTTTCTGAACTTTTGAGGTTCATGTTAGTCATACAAAAATGAGCTTTGGTTTGGAATGTCCATACATGCATATAGCATACTTCAATTACTTTTATCACATCATTTCCCCTTCACTCTCCTCTCCCACTGACAACCTTCTTCTTCTCTAATAATCTCTCTTCTACTTTCCCGTGATTTTTCTCTAAGTTTTAAAAATTGCACATATGAAAGAAAAGATGCATTGTTTGACTTACTGAGTCTAAATTATTTCACTAAAATCATGATCTCGAGTTCCATCCATTTTCTTGCAAATGACATGATTTCATTTTTTCTTTATTGTTTAATAATAAATATATAGATACATATATATCACATTTTTGATACCCATTACATATTGACAGGTGCCTAGGCTATTTCTATACTTCAGCCATTGTGAATAAGGATGCTTTAAACATAGATATGTGGCTATTATTTTGAGACTATACCAAGGCCTGGAATACAGAGATCAGATGGTATTTCTATTTTTAGTTTTTTGAGGAGCCTCCACCCTGACTTCCATATTGACTGCATTAGTTTACACTCATACCAACAGTGTAGAAGCATTCTTTCTGCCTTATCTTGACCGATATTTATCTTTCTCTTGTATTTTTGAGAATAAGTATCATA
>RJWM01041031.1:0-15076 GCA_004363535.1 Dasyprocta punctata
TTTGAGAAAGGGGAAGTCCAGTCCTCGATTTATCTTGAGTCATTTGTTTGGTGAAGGAACCCCTAGCAGTTGGCAGACAGTAGCTGAAGGAGAGCTATCTGGTGAGAGAAAGGAGACCTGAGTCCAGGATTGCTGCTGCCTCAGCTAACGAGCAAGTCACCTCCCTGGCCTTAATTTTCTCAAGTGGAAAATGGGGCAGTGATCTTCATCTCCCCAACTTCTACTCTAGACAACTGTACTAATACTGATGGATGCCTGTGTGTGATCAACTGGGAATATATAAGCAGCATTCAGGCGGAGGGGCTTGGAACAGCCACCAAATCCAGGGGTTAAAAGTATACAGACTACACCAGGTATGCTAGTATGAGTCAGTAATCTCAGTACCCTGAGAGGCTGAGGCAAGAGGATCACAATTTGAAGCCCAGCCTGGGCAATTTAGTGAGACTTTGTTTCAGAATTAAAAAGGGTTGGAGATGTAGCTCAGTGTAAAGGTCCTGGGTTAAGTCCCCACTGCTGGAGGGGAAAATAAAAAAATAAACAAATATTCTAACAAAAAATGTATACACAGAAAAACCCTAACCCTGTTTTTTCAGCAGATGGTGTTGCCCTTGTACAGGGGATGCTACAGGGTATCATGTATCACAGAAAACCACTACACTGCCGGCCCTTAGAGAAGAAATTGAACATGCATGTGCAGCAATCTCAATGACTGAGGTTACCCAAGCAGCAGTTCGCCTTACTAATAAATGTCTGAAAGCCGATGGCCACCTCTTTGAGCACATCTTATAACTGTAAAGACCAAAGGTAACTTGTATCAATTTCATGCTCTCTCAATAAATTTAGTGTTAAAAATATTTTTACGAGTTGCTCTATTACTGAAGTGTATATACATTTTTTTGAGGAATTCTGTGTATATACTATGAAGTCACTCAGATCTGAGTTCAAATTTTGTCTCCCCACTTTCTTTTCTTCTTTTTTTTTTTTTTGCCGCACCGGGGATCAAACTTACAACCACGCGCCTGCCAGATAGGCACTTAAGCCACTGAGCCAAACTCCCGGCCCTGTCTCACCACTTTCTATTTGTGTGTCCCTGGTCAAGTGATGAAAGTGCTTGAATCTGGGTTTCTTCTCCTATGAAGTAGAACTTTGGATTCCTCAGCTGTGAGATAATAGTTTATCTGTTTTCAGGATTAATGAAATATGATTATCAGGAGTTAGGAAAGAAGCTGGGTGTCTCAGACCTATAATCTCAGCACTCTGGAGGCTGAGGCAGGAAGATTGTATCAAGTATCAAGTTCAAGGCCAACCTGGACCACATAGCGAGACCTTGTCTTTAAAAAACAGGGGAAAAAAAAGGAAAAAGCTGGGCTCTGCGGTCCCTCACGAATGGTGATTCATTGTCAATCTGGGATAACCTTTTACCTCCACTTCCTCCCCTCCTTCCTGTGTGCTGCCTTGTTCTGTCCTGGCCCTGCTCTGAGACTACTTCTAATAGGCCTACTCCAACATCTCTCAGGCCACAAATAATTGTTAAAATAGGGTTTGCTTTGTTTTGTTTTGAGTACTAAGAATTGGACCCAGGGCCTGTACACTAAGCTATAATCCCAGCCCTTTTTAAAAATTTTTTTGAGACAAGGTATCACTAAATCCCTGAATAACCCTTGCTGGGCTGCAGTTTGCAGTCCTCCTGCCTCAGCCTCCCAGAATGCCGGGACTATAGGCTTACACTCTCAAGTCTGCTTTACTTGTTCTTTACTGATGCAAAAGTAGTAAGTTCATGGTCGTAAAAAATGACTTTTTATTTATTTATATTTTTCAATACTAGAGAGTGAACTCAGGGCCTTCACACTGAGTTACAATTCTCAGCCCTTATATTCTTAGAGAAGTTTTGTTAAGTCATTAAATTGCCCAGGCTGTGCTTAAATTTACAGCCCTCCCCACTCAACCTCTCATGGGCTTGCACCACCAGGCCCAGCCCAAAAAATTGTTTTTAACTAACTAAATAAAAATAAATAAATAAAACAGAGACTACATATCACTTCACCACCTAGAGATAATCACTGTTAACTGTTGTGGTGACTGTCCTTCCAGATTTTTTTTTTCCATTGGAGATTGAACCCAGGATCTTTCACACTGAACTACATCCCCAGTCCTTTTTGGGTCTCGCTGGATCATTAAATTGCCCAGATTGGGTTTGGACTTTTGATCTTCCTGCCTCAGCTTCTCAGAGCATTGACATTACAGGCAAGCACCACTATGCCTTGCTCCAGATTCCTTTTAAGTACACATGTAACAGGATGTCAATTGCAAACATCCTGATCTTTTGGGTTTGGGGCCCAGGCAATGAGTGTCAAGGACCACTACATCCTAAATTAAGTTGTTAACCCACCCAGGCTTGTTAAAACATGGAGAAACTGGTTCTACCAGATTTAACTCATTAACCCATCTCCCACTCTGTGTGTGTGTGTGCGTGCGTGCATGTGTGTATGAGGAGGGAGGCCCAAGATCCAGAAGGGTCAGGAGAATTATTGGCTGCTCTGCGGCTCCCATCACAACACCCTCTTTCACTGCCAGACAGGATAAGTGAGGTATGTTTCCTTCCTCACTTCATGAGACTGGGACTTAAAGGGTTCTGTGAATCAAGAGGGCAGGCAAGTCCAAAGCCACAGCCCTGGACTGGAGTGTATTTGGTGGGAGAGTGTGTGCTTAGTACAGGAAAGTACCTGGGCTCCATCACCAGAAGCACCAAAAAGAAATGAAACAAAGCAATAGCTCCTCCTTCTTCACCTGCATGTCCACCCGAAGGGAGCTTCTCATGCTGAAATGTCATGGTCCATTGAGTCATCTGCCTCCCTAACTACATAAGAAATACCTGAGACAATCTAGATCGTGTCTTCCCTGTCCCCTACAGAAGCGCTGCTGCCTGGCTGATTCTTGATAAATGTTCTGGTGGATGAAGGTTAGCCTGAAGAAGTAGAGAGCAGAAAGAAAATGGATTTTGGAACTGCTCCCTTCTAGTTCAAATTCTGATTCTGCTACTTCCTTTTTCCTTTTGTCATTTTGTTTTGTTTTGTTTTGCTGAGACAGGGTCTCCCTGTGAGAGAATTCAAGCTGGTCTTGAATTCAATATGTATCCCAGGCTGGCCCTGAACTTGTAGCAATCCTTCTGCCTCAGCCTCCCAAGTGCTAGGATCACAGGTGTGCGTCATCATGCTTGGATCAGCTTTTCTAGCTAGGTCTTTAACCTCATTTTTCACACTTGTAAAATGAGAATGACTTGAGTATGTGCTTTGCAGAATTTTGAATGAAATGAGTTGAGTAGTACATAGTTGGTGTTTCATCAGTGGAGACTGACAGAGGTAGGGGACCAGTGCGGGTGGCATAGCTCAGTGGTAAAGCACTTGCCTGGCATGCATGAGGCCCTGGCTTCCTTTCCTGGCACTGCCAACAAAAGAAAAAGAATGAATAATGGGACAGGAGGATACAGCAGTGGTAGGACATTCACCTAATGTGTCAAGGCACTGGCTTCCATGCCCAGAACACCCTGTCAAT
Source organism: Dasyprocta punctata (assembly GCA_004363535.1). Classification (NCBI taxonomy): domain Eukaryota; kingdom Metazoa; phylum Chordata; class Mammalia; order Rodentia; family Dasyproctidae; genus Dasyprocta; species Dasyprocta punctata. The sequence goes on from RJWM01041031.1 coordinate 3,553, forward strand.
TAAAAAAAAAAAAAGAATGAATGAAGACACAGTAGTTCTGGAAGTTGTAACCTAGCAGGGCCGCCTGTTTCCCGTCCGAGCTGATACAGTAATGAGATGTCTGCATCCTGACTTCCTTCCTTGCTCCCTCCTCAGTCTGCATCAGATTGTCATCTATCTTCCTAGCAGCAACAACAGCTGCCGTTTATATTGCAATTTACAGAAACTTGATGGCCTGATCATATTTAAATTCCTCAATAGTCCTGTGAGGTCAACATTATAATTCCTATTTCACGGATAAGGAGGCTGAGACCCAGCGAGGGTGTATGACTTGCCCACAGACACGAAGACCTGAGAGTTGCAAGCACCTCTTACGACCTTCCCCACTGAATTGACTTAGCATGTTCTTGCACACCCCTTGTAAACTGAGCACTTGGAATGAGTGCTTTCTACCCTCCTGTCACAGGAGGAAGAACAGACATGCAAATCAAAACAATGCCTGTAAACACATGGTCAGTGCTATCTTTAGCGGGCAAAAATACAGTGAAAAGTCCAGGCAGGATGTGTTTCTTCTGCTGAGAAGAGTTGGCTGGGAAGCAGGTACAATCCACCCTTTGCTAGCTCTGTGGCCTTGGGCAGGTCACTTTGCTTCTCTGGGCGTTAATTTCTTTGTCTGTGAAATGGAGGTTATGATAATAATATGTCCCTTATATAATCTCTGTAGAAATAACAGATAAGATGTGGAAAGCATTTAGTAGCACAGTGTCTTGCACAAACAAGACAGCAGCTCAGGAAGTTGTATCTGGTAGATGCCAGGCAGGGGTCTTCTGATTCCTTGAGTCCCTCTTGGGATGAACCCGAGTACCCAATCCACAGTGGTAGATGGTTTGCCCAGTGTGCCTGAAGCCCCAGGTTTGATCTCCAGCATGGAGCAGCAGAGAGGCATGCTGCAAATTCCTGGGAGGTCTTATTTCTCCTGGTTCAGTTCCTGCTTCAGCCTGTAGCATCTTCTGTCTACACCACACCAAAGCAGATGTAAAATTTGGCCCTGCAGCTATTTCCACAAATATGCCAAACACCTCAGCCAGGGCAGGCTGTCTGGGTGTAAGAGAATTTTTTAGAGTTCCAGGCAGACAGATTACCAAAAAAATCCTCAGAGGGAACTAAAAAATTCATCGTTTCCAAGACAGTCTCTGCTGGCTCTTGTTTATCTTCAGACTATCTCCAGCCCCTCAGGGGCCAACTCTCCTACATCCTTTTAATGGACATCTGCATTGTTAGGCTGCTGACCTCCACTCTTACTAACAGCTCTCCAATTCCTCTCTGAGCATTATCCTGCAGTGTGAAGGCTTGGGGGCCTCAGGGGTCAGCTTCCCTCTCTAGTTAGCCCCTCTCTAACTCATGTAGTTCCACAGGATGGTAGAAAATGTTTGCAGGCATTCACATCAATTGGCCCCGGTGGGCAGACAGCCTTGGCTAACTTCTTGCTGCCTACCATTCCCTAGTACCCTCAGCTCCTCCATCCCACTTCCCAAACCCTGTCCTCCAAATTTGGGCAGACTGAACAGCCCCACCCCCAGCCCAGTTTGTCAAGATGGGTCCCCTCATTTCAAACACCCAAAATAGTGGGCCACAGGGGTGGGGATTTGTAATCCCAGCACTCTGGAGCCTCAGGCAGGAGGATCACAAATTCAAGCCCAGCCTGGGAAATCTAAGAACTTAGTGAGACCCTGTCTCAAAATATAAAATTTAAAAAAGGGTCTGGGGATGAACCATCGTGCAAAAGTCCTGAATTCAATCCCCTGTACAACTACATGAATCAGTTAAGTAAAACAAGCATCTGAACCCATTTTGAGAGCAGATCCAAATCCAGATCCTCCCTTTGTTGCCTCTACAACAGCTGCCTCTCAGGAATTCAAGCCACACCTTCCCCCTAAACAGTTTTTCAAAATATTTTCTCAATGAAAGCTACACTTTCTTCCTATGGGTAGAGGTCCTCTGCTGAGGGTCTATGAGCTACACCTGGTTCACGAAGGGGTGCGGTGGGGGTGAGGGCGTTGAAAAAAAAAAACAAACCAATATTTAAAAATTGAGATAGTGTTAATGCTGTAGTCTGGACTTGTGGCTTTTCTCATAAACTCAAAAAATGTGGCTTCATAGGACACACAGTTCTCCCAAGAAGTATGCTGGCCCGAATGAAGACAAGGGTCTGTGCCCTTTGGGTTTTTCTGATGCCTTTGCCCACTGACTTTATTTATCTTTCTCTTTTAGGAAGTTTGTGGTCTTTATTAAGAGGTTTTTTGGTGCCCATTTCCACCTTCTGCATCATTATCCTTATTGGGGGGGAGGTACTGGGACTGGAACTCAGGACCTTGCACTTTGTAGGCAGGCCCTGTGCCTCTGCGCTATATTCCCAGTCCCTATTATTATTATTATTATTATTATTCAGCGTTTTGCTCTGTAGTTTAGGCTGGCCTTGAACTCACGGCAATCCACCTGCCTCAACCACCCTAGTTTGGAGCCCCACACCCAGCTACTGCTGCATTCTTATTGTTAATTTGGGTCTGGGAATTTGTCAGGTTCAAGAGAAGGAAGGGGCATTCCAGGCAGGACTGCAAGAGCAGTCATCCAAGAGCTCCTTGAAAGGATAGGAGTACAGAGGGCTTGGGTCTCCAAGGTAAGGGAGGGGGGCTGAAGAGAGGCTGGCACTGGTTCATGCAGGGCCTCAACGTTTTCTTACAGCGCAAAGGGCGTCCGCGTGGCGTCTAGAGTTTTTGTTTTATGTGCACGCGGGTATTTATTCCTGCGGGGTGGGGCTGGGCCCCAGCGCCTCATGCCCGCCGGTACTCTATTACTGGGGTACACCCAGCCCCAGCCCCAGCCGAAGCCGAAGCCCTCCCACCGATGCGGCGGGGACCCTGAGGGCCCGATCGCCCGGGCACGGGGAGCGGGGAGCGGGGAGCGGCTGCGAGGACTGCGGAGAAGGATCTGGGCGCAGCCCCGCAGCTCAGCCGCGACGCGTGACCTTGGCGGAGAGCGCTGCGGGAGCTGCGGTTGCGCCCTGGGGCCCGCGCGCCCCTCCTCTCGCTGCGGCAGACTGCGGCGGGATCCCGGGCGGAGGCGGGGCGGGGCGGCCGGCGGGGATGGCGGGGATGACGGGGATGCCGGTCTTCCCTGCATGCGAGGCCGGGGGGTAGACGAGGGGAGGCCGACCACGTGGCACCGCCACCAGGCGCAGCCTGATTGGTGGGGCTCTGGCGGGCGGGCGCGCCGGGGCTACTCGAGTTTCCAGGCACCGAGCCCACCAGACCCTCTTCGGGCGTAACCCTGGTGGTGGTCCGGTCCCCAGCCCGGGAAGTATCCCTGACTCTGGCAAGAGCTACGTCCTTTCCCCTCCCCTTCTCCTCTGCTTGTCTCCTGCCACCCACCACCTGCCCGCCTCTTTCTGGAGCCCAGCTTTATTTGGGCTGGCTGAAGCAGCTTTACCTTATGTGCCACAATTTTTTGGGGGGCGAGGGAGCGGTCTTTTTGAGACGGCCTCGCTGTGTAGTTCAGGCTGGGACTCTGGGCAGTCCTCCTGTCTCAGCCGACTTGCCACAATTTTTCTGTTTAGAGCAATTCAATTTAACTTGGTGGGTGGGATCGTGGATTTAAAAATTTCTGCAAACATCGCAAGCCCAGTATATCTAAACCTGACCTTATTACCTCTCCAGCTTGCTCTTCTTTCAAGAAGAACCGTGACAGCCCTCTCTCTCGCTTCTCTCACTAATCTGTGACTGGAACCTGTTAAATGTACCTCCAGAGTATTTCTTGAGCTCCATTCCTGGTATTTTTCCTTCTTAGTATTTGCCCTGACTTGTAACTATGTTTGTGTGGTGTTTTTGTATAGGCTTTTCCCACTGGACTGTAAAGCTCCATGACAGCGTCAGTTCTGCTTATCTCTGTAGCACCAACAGGCACCAGGTGTAGCATGGCTTTAAAGTTTCTCTTCTTTCTGAAAATGCCATAATTTTAGTCCCAAGAAATGAACTGACGGTAGATAGGTTACCAAGAGAAAAACCAAACAAGATTTATTATGTTCCTGTGCCCCTGGGTTCAGTCACAGCAGCAGCACCACCACAAAAAATAAAAATTAAAAAAATAATAAATGCATAGGCACAAGCACCATAGAAAAAAATGATGCCACCGCAAAAAAAACCCCAAGGATCAGGTGGTTGAAGTTTGTAAAATATCCTGTGTTACACAAAAGAATAAGGGTACGGGGCTTCTGAGGTGGGGAGGTGCTGGTTCAAGTCATGCGGGTTTAGGAGAGAAACTGCAGGGTGATAAAAGACTGCCTTAGAATCCAGTCAGTCTCCCAGAGCCGCTCTCAGACCATCTGTGACAATTTATCTGGGCCAGGTGTCAGATCCCTAATCTCTCCTTCCTGGGAAAAGATCTTTCCTAGGTAGATATGGGAATCTCAGAGAGAAAGCCTCTGTTTGCGTCTGCTGCTTTCTTTACTAATGTAGATAGATGTAAATTCCTTTTACTAAACAGATTTTCAGAGCTATTTCTGTCTGCAGTTTCTCTGAATAACCTTCTTGAAATATGCCAAGGAAATATATTTAGGGGAGGCATAATCTGTGTCCCACTCAGGCACCCAGTAGGTGCTTAATAAATGGTAATTAAATGCATGCATAAAAAATGCATGCATGAATGAATAGATGGATGTATAGCAAGTATGTGCTGGAGGACACAGGGGAGGAGTATAGATTTTAAGACAAAATATAGCCTGTCCTCAAGAAATTGTCCTTAGCTGAGTGTAGTGGCTCATACCTGTAATCCCAATACTCTGGAAGGCTGAGGTAGAAGGATTGCAAGATCAAGCCCAGCCTGGACAATTTAATACCTTAGACCTTGTCTCAAAATACAAAAATAAAAAAGGCTGACAGTGTAGCTCAGTGTGAAGGCCCTGAATTCAGTCCCCAGTAAAACACACACACACACACACACACACACACACACACACACTGAGATACCTGACTAGGTCCAAGGAGGTTCCTGAAGCTGAGATAAGGAATTTAATCCACCCTACTTGTAGAATAAGTTTGTGGGTTTGCTAACTCCCATCATGGTAAAAGAATTTTCAGGACTAATCAGTAAGAAATGACATGAAGGACTGTATTAGGTGGAAATTATAAGGTACACATTCAAAGGAACACAGTGTGTGGGACTCAAGACAGAAAAGTGCCTTGTTTTTTGGAAGTGGGGACACTTATGCTTCTGTTGAGGGGCTGAAAACCCTGGGAAAAGGTGGGTCATTCCCTAGAAAGGAATTGACCCATTCTACAGATATAGGCCCAGTTTAAAAACAAACAAACAAACAAAGGTAATTTAAACATTCTTCAGATTCTCTCAACCTGTTCCTTTATCTTAGGATCAGGCTTCTGCTCTTTACTTTTTCAACTAAGCAGATGTATGAATTTTCAGTATTCCTGAGTAATTTTAGACGTGATGGATTTGAAAAGAAAATAGACTAAATTTAACCAAGGGAATGCCCATATTGATTGCCTCAGGTAACTTTGATTGAGGCTCAAAAGTTGCAGTCTTTTTAAAAGTACAATTTTTAGTGTTGACTTCCTTGTCATCTTTTACCTTTTATTTCTTCTATCTTACCTCAAGGCCATCTATCCAACCAACATGCACTGAGGCCTTCTGTCTAGTAAGACTCCACTTCTGTCATCCCTTTTTGTCATTAACCTAGACAACAGGACTCTGGTATTGCAGTAGACAGGCGTGGAGACAGAAGAGACCAGGATTTAGATATCCGGCTTTGCCACCTTCTGGCTGTGTAACCACAAGTCTTCTCTCTGGGGCTCCATCTTCTCACATGACAAATGCAGACAGCAATATCAGCCTCACAGGCTGCTGAAAGATATGAATGAGATAAATGTTAGCAGCAGCTGTCAGGTTTTACATCGATGCTGCAGTTAGAAAGATGACTATACCTTCCAGTTTGCCTGGAACAGAACAGTTGACACCAGTTGAACCAAAGCAATAGCATTCTCGTTCATTCTCAAAGAATCCTGGCTTAGACAGTAAGTTGTGGGTCACCCTAGGAATAAATGTGACCCTGGAGTTATCACAGTGTACCCTGGAGTGGGGGTGGAGTTTGATTGTAGAAAGGAGGGTTACAACCATGGAAATGGGCCTAGAAATATATGTAGGATTACACCAAGAGAAGAGGGATAGGAAGGGCTTTATGGGGAGAAAAAGCAGCCTTTGCAAAGAGCCAAGGCGTGATGATTCTGGGCATGTTAGATAGCACCAAGAAGGCCAAATGACTTGAGTGCCAGGAGGCATGGAAGGAGATAAGGCTTTCTACAGCAGTAGCTATAGAAAGTGTTTGGTTAGAGATGGACTTGAGACATTCACTTCTGAAAAGAAACCTCCCAAGAGGCTGGAGATAAAGTCCAACCAAGAGACCTAGGGAATTGAACCAGGGCAGTGCCTATGAGCCCAGAAAGTAGGGGCAGGCCCTATAAATACTCAGGAGGTTAGATGGATAGGACTCAGTTGTGGGGGTTCAGAGACAGATCAGAGGCAGGAGGATTTGTAGGTGGGTGGGGCTTGCTGTAACTCCAGTGTCACATTTAGTACTAGCGTGACCCACAACTTACTATCAGCCATTCACTGAGACAGATGGAATGAGAATGGGCCAAGAAACCCAGGAGATGGGAAGGGAGCCAGATCAGGCTGAGTAGGCCTCCTTTCCTCCTGACCTAAAGGAAAAAGGGGATCACAACAGTTAGGAGTCAATCTTGTGGCCAGAGGCAAGGGCTAGGGCCAAGTCAAGACTCAGTAACACATGATTAAAATTCGCTTGCAGAGCAATCTTGAAAGGCAAGAGAAAGCTCAAAAATACAGTTTCAAAGCCAGATGTGGTGGTGCATGCCTGTAATCCCAGCACTCGGGAGGCTAAGACAGGTGGATTGTTGCAAGTTCGAGACCAACCTGGGCTATAAAGTGAGCTAACAGCCAGCCTGAACTGTATATTGAGACCCTGTCTCAAAAATACCCCCCCAAAAAAAGAAAAATACAGTTTCAAGTAAGAAAAGAATAGGTGTTACAGTCCAACCTCATTGTATATATATGACTTTACTTGATCATCATAATACCCTCCTACTTAAAAGAATAAACTCTGAACTCATTGACCTGGCATTCAAGGCTTCTGGTGCCCTAGTCCTAGCCTATCCCTGGTGAACATTTCGTATTTTTATTATTATTATTATTATTATTTTTTTTTTTTTTTTCGGCACTGGGGAGTGAACTCACAACCTCGCACCTGCCAGACAGGCGCTTAAGCCACTGAGCCAAACTCCCAGTCCTGGTTTTTTGAGGCAGGGTTGCACTATGTAGCTCAGGCCAGCCTTGTGCTCGCCTTGTAGCCCAAGCTGGGCTTGAATTCACAATGCTCCTCCTACCTCAGCCTCCCGAGAACATTTCATATTTTAACTATTTGTTGGCCTTTCCCTTCTTGTGATAGCATAGTTCCTTCCTTTTTCCTTTTTATTTTAGTTCCTTCCATTTGGGTTTATTTGTTTGAAACAGGGTCTTGCTATGTAGTTCAGGCAGGCCTTGAACTTACTTATATAGCCCACGCTGGTTTCAAACTCATGTTGATCCTCTTGCCTCAGCCTCCTGAGTGCTGGGATTATAGGCATATGCCACCACATCCAGCCTTTCCCTTTCTTACAAACTGGTCAAGTCTTACTTGTCCAGTTCATAGGGCCCATCCACGGGAAAGCCCTTCCTGGCCACCACAGGTCTGTCAGAGCCTTTGGTACATATTCTTACCATTAAATATCCAAATGATCTGTTTTCCTTTCTGTAACCCTCATAAAACTGGCAAAGGGCTTCATGAAAACTATAAGAAATGTGAATGAGTGAATAGACAAGAATCCTTTTCTCCATGCCATCTGTCTGAGTCACTATTTAGTTTCTATCAAGGAGAGACACAGAATAAAAAGTGGGAGGAATTGCTTTAGTCTTTGTCTTCAAGGGTGATGAGTCAGGAGGAAAGAAAACCCAGTAGAAATGGAGCCAAAGTCCAATGGCAGTTTTGAGAAGCCAATCTTTTCTCCTGGATCCAGGAATGGAACCCAAGGCATCATGTATGCTAGGCAAGCACTCTACCACTGAACTACACCCCAACCCTCTATGAGAAGTTAGTTTTTTGCCAAAGCACTAATGGTGGCAGTTTTGTTTGTTTGGTTGGCTGGTTTTTGTTTTAGTGGTACTGGGGACTGAACCCAGGGCTTTTGTACTGAGCTACATCCTCAGTCCTTTCATTGTATTTTGACCAAAGGTCTTGCTAAGTTGCCCAGGCTGGACTTGAACTTTAGATCCTTTTGCCTCAGCCACCCAGAGTACTGGGGTTACAGCTGTGGGCCATTACACCCAGTTGATGGTGGCAGTTTTGAACTGAAGTTGACGTTAAGAGCCAGTAGCAAAACAAGCAAACATTTAAAATGCTGCATTTTTCAGCAAGCTAGGGTTCTGAGAGCTGTTTTTCTGTCAACTCCATAGCAAAAAGCACCTAAAAAGCATCCACTTCTGGCTGGAATCAGGAGTCCTGATCATTCAGCACAATCTGATCCAAGAAACAAGGCAACCCTCTCTCCCACCCTTCTCAAAGGGCCGCCTGCAACTGATCATGATAATGGGCACTGAAGACAGAGTCAGCTGACTGTCAGCAACTGTGGCCGAGATAATGATGCTTACTAAATTAGCCCATGGTTTCCCCCAGTTCCCAGCCTCCCTGCAGTTAGATTGGGTCCATGTGCTAGTTCTGCCGATGTGAGTAGAATAATATGTGCATAACCTCCAGCTCTCTTTCTTCTATGGAGGCAATCCTGAAAGCTTTGGGTTGAGATGATGGCATCCACTATGGAAGTGGTCTGACTCTGAGAGTGCTGGGTGGAATGAAGGAGAACTACCTTGTAAAGGGTCTTGACCCATAGCAAGATTTACAGGAGTAGAAAACATATTATGTTGTCTTCAAGATATTTGAATTATTCAGTACCACAACAGAGCTTAGTCTATTTTAACCAACATATAGACAGTAATGGTGTTGCTATCTAGCGTCTTATCTCCTTCCTACTTGAGGATAACACCCTCACCCCAGGACTCTTTGGTGTTGCCAAATCCTTTGGTCACTTTTCTGTTATCTTTCTTGATTTCTCAGCAGCATTTGTCACAATTGACCACTCCCTCCTGCAAAGAATTTATCTTGGCATCTGTGACATCATGCCTGTTTGGTTTTCCTCTTATGTCACTGGTCTCTGCTTCGCGGCTTTCTTTGTTGAGCCCTCTTTCAGTAGGTTTTTGTTGTTGTTACCTCAAAAGTTTGGAGATTCTGGGACCTAATTTAAATACTGCCTGTGAAAAGACAGCAGAACAGTATTCATTATAGCCGTGTGTGTGTGTGTGTGTGTGTGTGTGTGTGTGTGTGTGTGTGTGTTGCTGAGGAATGAATCCAGGGCATGCTAGGCAAGCCTCTTCCACTGATCTACACCCTCAGCCCTTTTTAAATTTTGGCAGAGTCTCACTAATTTGCCCAGCCTGGCCTCAAACTTGTGATCCTTCTGCCTTGGCGTCCTGAGTAGCTAGGGTTACAGGTGTGTGCCACCATGCCCAGTTCTACTATTCTTCATTAATCAGCCTCTATTTTTATAACTACTTACTTATTGATGTAATTCATTTTGGTGCTGGGGATTAAACCCTGGGCCTTCCACTCATTACCTATTTGAGTGCTCTGTCACTGAGCTACATCCCCAACCCTAGTGCTATTTTTGTACTCAGCTAGTAAACAAAAAGCAAACAAATAAAAACCTACCATTCTCAGGCCTCCTTGTAGCTAAATACATTATTTTGACTAATGAATGATTTATGTTTTGGCCACATTTAAGCAAAAATGTACAGGACTTCAACCGGGCATGGTGGCGCACACCTTTAATCCCAGCACTCGGGAGGCTGAGGTAGGTGGAGTATTGTGAGTTTGAGGACGGCTTGGGCTACAACGCGAGGGCGAGGACGGCCTGAGCTACACAGTGCAACCCTGCCTCAAAAAACTAGGGCCGGGAATTTGGCTCAGTGGCTTAAGCACCTGTCTGACAGACTTGAGGTTGTGAGTTCAATCCCTGGTGCCGCAAAAAAAAAATAAAAATAAAAATGTACAGGACTTCAAGCTGGGTGTGGCGGTGTCACCTGTAGTCCCAGCAACTGGGAGGCTGAGGCAGGAGGATCACTGAGAGTTCAAGGCTAGCCTGGGCTACATAGTGAGTTTGAGGCCAGTCTGGACTACCCAGTGAGGCCCTGTCTTCATAAAGAATTTGTACCTCTACACAATATAACTTGATTCTTTTTTTTTTTTTTGCCATTCTTCTACCTTCCTTTCAACCCCTTCTCCTCTCCCCATTTACAAAAGCTTTGTTTCCATTTTTTCCTTCTTTTCTCATTTTTTTTTTTTTTTTTACTTTTCCCTTCTTTTCCTTTCCCTCTCTTCCCCCTTCCATGTTCCCCTCCCAATTTGAACATTTTCTTCCCATTTCACAATACCAATATACATTTTGGTCCAAATAATGTGGTATTTACACATGTATCAATTATTTCACTTAATGCCGGGCATGGTGGTGCACGCCTTTAATCCCAGCACTCGGGAGGCTGAGGTAGGCGGAGCGTTGTGAGTTCGAGGCCGGCTTGGGCTACAATGCCGCGCAAGGCCGGCCTGAGCTACATAGTGCGACCCTGCCTCAAAAAACCAGGGCTGGGAGTTCGGCTCAGCGGCTTAAGCGCCTGCCCTGGCAGGCGCGAGGCTGTGAGTTCAATCCCCGGTGCCGCAAAAAAAAAAAAAAATTATTTCACTTAACATTATGGTCTCAAGGTGCATCCGTTTGGCTAGAAATGTCTCAAGCTTTTCCTTTATGGCACAGTAGTACTTCATTATATAAAACACACACACACACACACACACACACACACAAAACACATCTTCTTTATCCATGAAGACAATCTTCTTAAAAAGAAGGCACATCTGTTTTCTCACTTTTCTCTCACTGGATGGGAACCATAATAAGGTGATCTTAAGACTACTAAATGCTGAAGATCATTGAGCAGACTTGAACTCCCTACCCTTGGATTTCTTTTTCATGGAAAGAGAAAGTTTCTATCAAAGGCCATTTTTTTCTTTTGTTATTCCCAACTAAACCTAATCCTGACACATTTTCATTGCTGTTGAAGCCGTTTGCCTGTCTCCCATTAGGAAGCCTAAAGGTCCCCAGTCAAAGAAGTTGGAGAAAGGGAATAGAAAGAATGCATTTCCAGGAAAGAAACTCTAGGCCTCCTTCCACAAATGGTAAGTAATGAACTACCAAGAAGACAATGGGAGGTGGGCATAAGAATACAGAGAGTGAGGCGGGCGTGGTGACACACACCTATAATCCCAGCACTTGGGAGGCTGAGGCAGGAGGATCCTTGTGAGTTCGAGACCAGCCTCGGCTCA
>RJWM01041032.1:0-15138 GCA_004363535.1 Dasyprocta punctata
TGCTCTTGCTCCTTTTACTTTGGCTGCTTTTGTTCAGTTGCTGCCTTGAAGTGTTGTTCCTGTGCCATGCCACCCTGCCTTGGAGCCAGCTGATTGTGGACTGAAACCTCCAAAAACTGTAAGCTAAATAAACCTTTCCTTCCCTATTTTGGGGTGTCAGGTGTTTTGTCTCAGCAACGAGTAAAGAGTAACCAAGACACTGTCATATGGAATATTGTTTTCCATCATTTGACTTTTAGTCTATGAGTTTCTTTTTGAATCATATGTGTACAGCATATTGCTGGATCTTGTTTTTTGATCCATTTTGTCAACTTATTTCTTTTAATAGGTGAATTGCAGCCATTTACATTGATGGATATAACTGATATGTATTGGCTCAGCTTTGTCATGTTATTTTCCTATTGTTGGTTTCCTGCTTTTCCCCCTTTGTTAATCTGCTTGCCCTGTGCAGTGATTTCTTTCTGTTATTGTTCTGGAAATTGTAGTCATTTTTATCTCTCTCTAGCATGTCTTTCAGTACTCTTTGTAGGGTTTGTTTGGTGGACATGAATTTCTTAAATTTTTCTTTATCATGGAAATATCTTATTTTTCCATTAAATTTCAAAGAAAGTTTTGCAAGGTACAACAATCTGGGTTGAAAGTTTTCTTTCAGGGTTTGAAGCACCTCACTCCATGCTCATCTTGACTTGAGGGTTTGTGCTGAGAAGTCTGCTGCAATTCTACTAGGCTTTCCTTGTTAGGTGAGTTGTGTCTTTTCTCTAAAAGCTTTTAGTATTTTGTTTTTATGTCGAATTCCTAAAGTCTTAATTATTATATGTCTGAGTGCAGATTGATTTTGGTTATGGCTGTTTCACATTCTATATTTTCACTTATCTGCATATCTTTTCCCATGTTTGGGAAATTTTCTGCTATTACTTCTGTGAATAGTTTTCCTATGTCCTTTGCATTGACCCTGTCTTGGTTACTTTTTACTCATTGCTGAGACAAAACACCTGACACTCAAAATTAGGGAAGAAAAGGTTTATTTAGCTTACAGTTTTTGGAGGTTTCAGTCCACAATCAGCTGGCTCCAAGGCAGGGTGGCATGGCACAAGAACAACACTTCAAGGCAACAGCCCAGCAAAAGCAGCCAGAGTAAAAGGGGGGGGAGCAAGCCTCTTCTCCTCCTTTATATAGTACACAGGACACCCCCCCCCAGGGTGGGTGTAGCATCCACAAATCTCCTTGCCTTCCTTTGCACAGGATGAGGATGTTTACCAAGTAAGACCCCTGGCTCCCTGCTGAATCTCTCAGTTAAACTTCTGACTTCAAATTGTAACAATGACCAGGTAACTGTGGTCTACACCCCAGGATGTAGAGCTGCTGAGTTACTTAATTAAGCTGCTAGACTTCTCAAGTTGACACAATGTATAAACCATAGCAGACCCCTTCATCTTCATTGATGCCTATTAGTCTTATATTGTTTCTCTTTGCATCATCTTGAAGCTGTTGAATTGTCATTTCATGCTGCCTTGTTATTTTGAAAAGTTCTTTCCTTTCATCACTGCTAACTGTGATCCTGTCCTCAAGGTCCAAAATTCTATCCTCATCTTCATTCAAATGGTTTCACCAGGTTTCAATAGAATTTTTTATTTCTTTGATATCTCTTTGAATTTGTTTCATGCATCATAATTCTTTTCTATATTGTTCATTCAAGGTTTCATTCATTTTCCCATGCTCCTGTACTTTTTTATATATATCTTCTCTAGCTATGCTGAGCAACTCCTTTATTAGGATTGTCCTTTCTTTATGTGAGAGATTAATTCTAATCTGATTTCCTCTGTAGCTTCATGGATTTTTTTTTTATTTCACTTGCCATCTTTTCAGAAATTTTGGGTGTATGAGTTTTAATTTCCTCTGTGTTAAAATCTCCCGTACTTGTTCTTTATGCACTAGATGTTTGAGATTATATTTTGCTTTTCCATTTTGTCATTTTCACCTCGGGTTAATAGTTAGTCTTTCAGTCCCACTAGTGTCAACTGTCTATAGTGTGTGTCTTATCATCCTACAGTGTCATTGATGTTTGCCCAATTTCTGGGTCCCACAATGAAGGGGAGAGCCAGTCACCTGAATTCCTCCTGTAGGGCCTGTTGGGTGAATTTTATATTCTTTGTAGGCTGACTAGCCTAGGGATATTGAGTTCAGTCAACCCTTAGTTCCTATGGTTACTACAGTCAATTCAGGCTGTTCCAGGCTGCCAGATAGTGTTATATATAGTGTTTATGGCTATAGTGTTTCCCTCAGCTGGAATCCTACCGTGTCACTGGGTGTCTCCTAAGTCCTTTTGATTACCTCCAAGTTGGGGGAGGCCTTATTGGCATTCACCTCAACCCACCTGGTGTTCTCTCTATGGAGGAAGGGTTCACCCACACTCTTGCCAGGCTCACCAAGGTCCTACAGCTGTTTGCTAGTGCTCCTGTTTACCCACCTAGGTCCTCTACTTATGAGGGAAGAAACAAAGATTGTCAGGTAGTGGGTAAATAAATTGTGATGCACCCAGAGGATGGAGTACTCTGGTAAAATGAAATGAGGTGTTGAGGTATAAAAAAACAAACAAGAATCTTGGTATTAAGTGAAAAAGTTTTAACAGGCTACGAGCTTTATGGGTCCAAGTACATGATTTTTGGGAAAAGACAAAATTACACATAGTGAAAAGATCAGTAGTTGCTGGGGTTTATAGTAGGGAAAGATAAGTAGGTAGAGCACAAAGGACTTTTCAGGCATTATAATCAGTTTGTATGAGCCTACTAATAATCAATGCATTTGAATAATGGTCTATAAAGTGATTTTTTAAAAGAACTTAAAATACTCAAAGAATATAGTAAATATTACAAATTATTTTCTGAGAAATGGGAAAATCATGATTTTATTGCATCTTTCTACTTTTCATTATTTTCTAAAATTCAGAATTTATTTTAAGTTAATTGTACTCGCTACTTATGTAAACACACACACACACACACGCAAACAAATAATACATGGGTGTAAAAATACAACTAAACTCATTTAAAGATGGTGACCCTTACCAATCCCTAGGGCATGCTATTAAAAAAATCCTACCATTTTGTTTTTATTATTTTTCATAACCCTGACTACGACAATGAAGAAAACAGGGAAAAAGGGAAAAGATTAATCTCACCGTGTTCAAGGAGCCCTTATAAGAGAAATTCATTGTGATAAGAGTTGGAATTAATATTTACTAAAATTTTAAATGTTCAAATTCAGTCAAAGATTTTTTAAAGTTCTCTAACACTGAGCAAAGGTTAAACTCATAGAGGAAGTATTATATTGAAAGGAAATGTTGCAACTTGTTTGCACAAGGTTAATACCTATGTTCTATAGTCATTGCACTATTTCAGTAGTAATAACAAAGAATTATAAAACACTAAATGTAAGTTGATATAGAATTTAAAAATCAAATTGTAATACATCTATATAATTAACATAGTGTTGCTATTAAAAACTATGGCTATTGATTAACATCAAAGAGCTAAAATAAAAAATAAATCTCTCTGAGTAGAATCAATAGCATAATTCAAACAGGAATGGTGGTGCATGCCTGCAATCCCAGTAATCAGGAGACTGAAGCAGGAAGATTGTTGTGAGTTTGAGGCCAGCCTGGACTACAAAGTGAGTTGAAGGACAGTCTGAACTGTGTAGCAATAACCTGTCAAAAGCAAAATTGCATGATTTATTGTTTACAGTATATTTGTCTTAGCTACTTTTCACTCATTGCTGGGATAAAATACCTGATGCCCAAAATTAGGGAAGGAAAGGTTTATTTCTTATAGTTGTTGGAGGTTTCAGTTCATACTCAGTTGACTCCAAGGCAGCATGGCATGACAAGGCTGCCATTCATGGCTGAGGCAACAAGAAGCTGAACTGTATGTTAGCTCCACCTCTGGGAGGGTGCAGTACTCACATCAGTTCAATCCCAGCACTAGACAACAAACCAATCATGAACACCAGTCTCAGCCACATCCATGTCATGATTACATGAGACTTGGCAGGACCACAGGGCCACACCCATAATAACATTGAACAACTCTTGAGAAATCAATGCCTTACTTTAAAAAGTTAATATAGTAAAATGTAAATATATATATATATATATATATATATATATATATATTCTCCTTTTGGTTGATTATGAATGGAGGCCATGTATCCATCAACTGATGAAGTTAAAAAAAAGTGTCATATATAAGAATATATATTCAACTCTTTCTCCTTCACAAATGTTCACACTTTTGTGTAGGCTAACTTTTCTAAACTTTCAGTCTCACATCTTGATTCTTCCCTACTACTCAGTGCAAAAATCTCTCCAATTTTCTTTAGTCATTTGAATTCTCCTGTTTCTGTTTGCTTTCTCATGTGTTTGTTACAGCTTTTGATTGTGTGGACTGCTTCTCATCTACAAGTTCAATTCATGCATCACCTTCTCAAGGACCATTTCCTCTTTCTTTATAGCCTGCACTAAACCTAATGCTTTACTCTTTCAAGTCATTTTATATGGGTATCCATCATAAGATTATTTACTGATTCTTTATGTCTGACATTTGACCACTGTTTCTATTGGTTTTGCCATATCTATAAGGGCAGAGATATATTATTCACAAGTTCCAGGCCATAATAAGTGTAGTTAAATGTTCTTGGGTACACAGATAGTTGGGGTAGGTCTTATCCTGTGTTTTGATACTGCCTGTAGAAAGTTAAACCATATTATCAATCAAAAAATTGTTTAAAGATCTTGGGATGAAGCAATCCTGCATAACATGCTTATTGCAATATCCTAAGTCAAGAAGCTGACTTTGAGAAGCTTAACAGATGTTAATCCAAAGGATAATCTAAATCCAGAATTGATTTTTGAAGCATATGTGTGCATTTTATATTAATTAATTGTGTTTTAAAAAAACTGACAAAGTACACTTCAGCAGCACCATAGTCCAGGAAATAATTCGCTGCAGTAAGATAGACAGATTTAACAAGTGTGGAGGTCAGTACAAACTCACTGTACTAACTAAGGCAGCTGCCCACAGGATCCACAGTTTTATTTATGCCTTCAGGATGTAGGAAGGCACAGACAGTGGGTTGCACTTCTGAACACTGCTTCTAACGTGCACACCTGGCATCGCATTTCAGCGTCCAGGAGAACAGTACTCTATTCTTTATTGATGAAATATTTTTTTATCAAATATTTTTGTCCTCATTTTCCTTAGTAAATGTACTCTATTATGTTTTAGGTTTCTCCCCAATAATTTTAATTCCTATTTTTCCATTCATTTCTGGATCTTTTCCATTGGAAATTTCCAGATCTCACATCCTAAGACATCCTTCACTACAGCTCAAAACTTCTTTCTAATGACACTTCGTTTCTCATTCAGTGATACAGGGGCTGGAAACAAGAGCGGCAACAGAATCTATGAATGTTATTTTCAAAGGATAGTTACCTAGTGGTATTTCCCAGTCTTTAGCAACACATTATTTTTATTCTTGTTTTAAATTTTTCTATGTTGACCTATAGATTTATCTTTCATGTCCTAATATTAATGTCTATAGTTCTTTTGTGCATATTTATTTTATGCCTTATTTATATCTTTGAGTATTTCTACATGTGAAGATTACTTTCTCTAATAAAAATAGAAATAATCAAAAAGTAAATAGAATATCATGGTTGACCAATGTTTCACACTATTCACTACTTTTTTCTACTGATCTTCATTAATTCAAAATGAACAAACTGTTTATAAAGAAAATGTAGTTCATTAGATGAGTATTTCCTTTGTTATTACTCGTTTCTCTTTTTAATAGAGAATAGAAGTTATTGAAATCAGTAACAAGATATTTTTGAAATAATTCTTTCTAATTCTTCCTCAAATCTTTGAGATCATTGTAGAATGTGTTCTTAGAGCATTTATCTAACAATTTTGTTTCTATATTTTATAAATTGTTAATAAAAATGCATTCTTTTTGAACACATTCCCTATGATTAAAAAGTCTATGATCTACCAGTAATATTCAAATATATTACTGATACTGAAGAAGTGTTAAATGTATGAAAGATATGCGTCAACATTTAAATATCTGTCCAAAGAAAAATAAGCCACTCTGTTTTCATTTGCATGTTAGATTTATATTTTGGCTTAAAATCTATTCTTGTTCAACAAGATTCTTTGACACACTAGATAAGCTTTTATACCTTCTACAAATCAATGTCTCCTTGAATACATATGTATTTTTCTAATGTTTCAAATCTATAGTTCTATGAACATCAAATGAATTTCTCTACCCTAGAATAATGAAACTGCCAAGGCACTAAAATGTAATTAACATATCTCAAAAGTGCATTTTTTTCAAATGAGGTTTGTACTACTATGCATTACTATTTCCAGGAGGAATATTTGCTAAATTGAACAGGCCCATAGAATTCTATTTCACTTCACTCTTTCTCCATTCCTATTTCTGCTCACCTAGCAAGTATGAAACCTAGAATTTCAATAGAGTAACATTTAGGTTTTCTCTGGTTTTGTGAGATGTAGAATATCAAACGTTGAATAGAAGCTGATGTGGTCTGTGAAACTTCTTGAATGAACATTGATGACCAACAGATTAATTGAAATGAACAGTACAGAAAATAGAAAACAAAAAACTGCTCTAGATCTAATGAGTTTAAAAGCAAACAAACAAATAAAACAAACAACTTCAAGGCACAGTCCAAAGCAGTGCAGTTAGTAATTGACCATTCAACTCCTTCTACTCCTTCCTGAAATATGTTATAATCCAGATGGAAAATATCCACATGAGTCAAGGTGTCTTCTAGACCTAAAGAAAAAACCATTAAACCTGAAATCAAAGTTATAATTTCCTCTTGTTAGAAGCTAATATTTGAAAGGTATTCATCCAGATGTTTGTTGAATTGGAAAACAGAGATTTTTATAATTCTGGGATTTCATTAGACTACCAAATTCAGTTTATCTTATTACTTACCTGACCAGAAAAATAAAAAGGACAAAAATGATACTGAAAGATAATTTTCAGATATGCCCATTTAGTTTTAAAAATCTTTCTTGTGATGCCTTGTGGTCATTATTAGGACATAGAGTAAGTGAGATTTCTATAGCACTAGCTTCAGCTTATAATGACCTCTTGGTGGTTAGTGACCTAATAGTTTTCAGGCCATTGATCTTGAGAATTCTGCCTTGGAATCCCTATCGCCTTAAAAACAAGAAATATCAAAAGTGTGATAAAAAGAAAGGTCAAATTAAAGGACAAAAAAGAAATTTTCATGCAGCAAACCAGAATTGAAGAAATTCTTCAGGAAGAATCAATATTCTCAGGTATAACAATGTCTATAAGTTAATTACCTTCAAAATTAATATCGGACATCTGGTAGTAGCAATTAACACATTAAATTTTCATAGTTTATAATGAATAAAAGTAAAAATTCTCAAGTTTTATAGCTATCACATTTCAAAATATATGAAAAGTGTCATTTTAACAAGGCTGTGAGGTAAAAGAACAACATTATTTTGATTTAATAGATTAAAATGAGAAATTATAGCATATGATTTACTTAAAATTGATAGTTGATAGATACTAGAACTCACATCAATCTGGGATCCTGCATTGATGCCAGTCATACTAAATTCTGTTCAGAAAATAAATTTAAATAAATACAAAGTCGAATGCCATATGGCCTAATCATAGACATTCAAAGCTTGCTAGTAATTTCTTTTCAACATGTGGTTTAGTGGAAATAAAAATATTAACTTGATTGTTACTGAAATTGCTATCATTAACCTTGTTTATAAAATATTAGGTAATGTTCTACTTGAATACTAATTACTAATGCAGCAAATTTAGAAGTGACTGAAAATTTTTTTGGAATTGTTTCAAAATCGAGCACATATAGAGAGGATACACAGTTTAGTGAGAATATGAAAATCACGTGTTTCCAAAATGAATGAACAAATGAATGAGCAAATGAAAATTAACACCTTAAAGTGATTGAAATCTATGTAAAATTGAAGTTTAACAGACAGATAAACCATGATGAATGGAAAAACAGGGTATACATATAATAGTTTTGAAGAACAAACAATCACAGTTAGGGAGTGAGATTTGTGTTACTAGAAGAGTTAAAACAACAAAACATAATCATCTCACAGAACTGCCGTAGCAGAAAATTACATTAGAAAATTTTAAATTATTTTTATACAGTAGAACTTTTACTTATTAATATAACTTCCTCTTTTGAAGTCTAATTTGCAAGATACATTAGTAAAATGGTGGTTGAAAACTAAAATAATGTGCTCACCATTCATTATTTCTGAAATACAAATGTATTTCAACATTTACTGATTCAAGTATTACATTAATTGCAAAATTAACTGGAATAAATTTATAATACACCCAAAGAGATAAGAAAGAGTAAGAAACCTTAGCCAATTTAGCAATTATTTCATCATCATCACATTAAACATTTTTTGACGGACAACAGTATTTGGGATTATATTGCAGAAGTAGCCTTAACTGTAAATGACCAATCCATGCCTCTATATTTTAGAATGACAAAATTTCCAGGGATGATTACAGCCAAACATGCCTGATGATCAGTTCTACGTGAAAGGGCATCATAGCTTCCTTCCATTAGTCATTAATTAGTCATTATTGACTCTCATTTTTCAGCTAAAAATGTTTTTGCATATTAAAATATCATGCCTAGTTTTAGAAGATCATTCTCTATGGAGGTCAAAATTGTTTCATGATTTGATGTCTTGACAGTTTTGAAAAGTTACCTGAAATTTTTGTGTATAATTGTTTTGTGCAATATTATATTCAGAATCCTAATCTAAGATGGACATATATTACCTTCAATATTTTTATCTGTTTGTATGTTAGACCAAACAGCATATTAAAAGTATAAGACAATTGTACTAAGTCAAGGTACACTTTTAGATATATTTTCCAAGCTAGATTGCATTGATTTATTCTGTCTTTTACTTGTCATCTGACTTTACTTATTTGTCTGACTTATTTCACTTAATATTATGGTCTCAAGGTGCAAAAAACTTCTGGAGTCAGTTTTGGCAATATATATTTTCCTAGAAAATGATTGGATTTATTTTGTATTATGTCTTTTAATGAAAATGTAAAAGTATTTTAAAATCTCTTCTGTGCCCTAGAATATTTTATCTCCAATTAAAATACTGGGAAATTCTATTTTCTATTTTCTTTACTTTTTAATCTTCATATTTTTCTCAGGAAAACCTCATCTAATTCTTATTATTATATAAACCTAGTAGTAACTCATTAGTATTCATTTTTATATCTTATTTTCTCAATCTTTGGGTTTATCTTGTTGTTCACTACTCAAATGCCAAAGTTGAAAAGTAATTTTAATATTTTTTATTTGTATTGTATGTGAAAACTTTATTAGTTATTAATTTTTGTCTAGTAATGCTTTACCATCAATGTTTTCTGATGACTACATTATCACTATTATAAATTCAATTGCTTGCCATTTTAAGTGTTATTTTAATTAAAAGTTGTGAAAGCATATTTTCTTTTTAGCTCTCATTCCATTTTATCTCTTCTCTCAATTATCAGTTATACATTTAAAACAATTCATAGTTGCCTTAGAGTTAACAATACATATTTTAATTACACCATTTCACTTATAATACAGATACATTATAAAGATTATTCCCAGTTCCTATTTTCTTTCTGTTGTGACATTGCTGTCATTCCTTCTCATGTTCATCTCTTCAGTTATCTATTAAATGAACTAAGAATGAGGACGAATATTTTATTTGGCTTCATTTATTCCATTTCCAATGCTCTTTATTTCTTTATGGGGATTTCCATTCTGTACCATTTTATTACTGTCTGGAGAACTATTTTAATTTTATATCAGGAAATCTTTTCTGGTGATGGTATTACAGACAGGCAAGTTAGGTAGAAGATAACGAGCTGTTAGAGAGGCACTGGTCCCAAGGTAGAGTCAGGAAGACTAGGCTTTGGTCAGGTAAGCATGAACTTGAGGTGAAGAGCTTATAAAAACTGGATGAATAATTAAGTACAGGATGTAACAAGAGAGATAACAAGCAAGGTGATGGTTGGCCACCATGACAGCTCTTGCTTCTTCCTATCTAGAGGACATTTTTCCTTTGCACGTGTTTTTTGGAATGAAACACTTGGGTAGGATTAGAGGTCAAAATGCATCTGTAGGCATTCACTTGCTATTTGCCTTAACTGCTTACAGGCCCATTTCTAGTTTGAGTAAGCTTGTTTTAGACCTATAGGTTTACCTTAGTTTAACATGGAATGGTCAGAGCCCTGGTCATTTTTTTTGTATAAAAACACCTAGACAAGGAGAATCCTTCACAACCCACTTTTTGGGCCCCCTGCTGACTAGTGGGAGCATTTTCTCTGTTCTTAATAAACATTTCCCCTGTCTTCCTCCTTTGTCCTCTACTTCATTCTACAATTTCATGAGACATAGACCAATATTATGCCATCCCAATGTAATTCTTCTAGTTTTTGTCTGTGAATTTTTTTCTCATTATTTTTGGAGGATAATTGCAGAGGATATAGAATTCTGGAATAATGGAGATGTTTTGTTCCAATACATTCTTTTATTTATTTATTTATTTTTTTTGGCACTGGGGATCGAACTCACAATCTTGCGCCTGCCAGACAGGTGCTTAAGCCACTGAGCCAAACTCTCAGCCTTAGTTTTTTGAAATAGGGTCACACTATGTAGCTCAAGCCGGCCTTATGCTCGCATTGTCGCCTAAGCTGGCCTTGAACTCAACGCTCCTCCTGCCTCAGCCTCCTGAGTGCTGGGATTAAAGGCATGCGCCACCACGCCCGGCTTCCAATACATTATTTCATTCTATTCTTTTCATGCTTGCATGGGTTATAACAACAATCCCAACAAGCCCAGTATACTTCTTATCCTATTCCTTTATATGAAAAATATTCCTTCTCCTTCATCACTGTGACTTCTTTCAAAAATTCTCTGTCTTTGCTTCTATCTTCTCTTGTTTTGGGCCTCATTCAGTATTTCTCCCTACAGATATGATGTGTAGTTTCAGCTGTAATATGCAGTTACCTGCAAAATTCCTGTTAAAAGATAGTAAATTGTAGGAGGAAGTGTACATAGTTTTCTTATTAAATTTTCTTTTCTTTTTTTTTTTTTTTTGGTATGTCTGTGATTATCACATGCCTATCTTCAGTGGTTTAGCTGAACTCCTCTGCCTTTTGCTTTTTTTCCAGCTACAGCATTTCTAATCTATTATCTTGAAGTCCTGAAACTTGTTGAGATGACTTTCTCTCTCTCTCTCTCTCTCTCTGTCTGTCTCTCTCTCTCTCTGTAGTGTCTTCTCTCTCTCTGTTTCTTTCTCTAGATCTGAAAGATGGAGAAAGTCAGAGTAAAAGGAATTAATTACCCTAGTTTCCCTAACTGAAATGTTTAAGGCATACGCTAGGGACTTCTCTGTCAGCTTTTGCTATGGAGATGGTTCTGCATTTATTTTACAATGATTAATATTCTCTTTCTTCTGCTGTCATCATGAAGAAAGAATTTCTCTCTAGTCTTTAGAATGAGGAGCATTTGAAGTTCCTGGATGTAAGGATTATCATGCTAGTCTACATGCAGCCCATCACAAGTAAACAAAATAATCTTTCAAATCCCCCTGCCAGTTTATGGCTCCTGTTGGCTTCTCCTGCAGCTCAACAGATCTTAGCAGAATCTGCCTGTCCTGTCCTTCCAAGGGTTTCAAATGGCAGTTTACGTTATGACTTCAGTTCTCTGGTGTGTCCAAATGTGTCATTGCTTAAGTATTCACATTTTTCTTATATTAACAATATAAATAAATACTTACAAATTCTATATACTCTTTTTAAAAAACAATTTTATTGGTACAGGTTGATGTGCATAATGGTCACATTCACCATAGGGAATTTGTATCTGTACATGATATAACTTTGTTCTCCTCTTTTCTCCCATTTTTCCCTCCTCTCTCCAACCCTTCTTGCCCTCCTTACTTACAAAAGCTTTATTTTCAGTTTTTCCTTCTATTCTCTTTTTTCTTTTTCCCTTTGTTTCCTTCTTTCTCCCCTTCCTTTGTTCCCTTTCCCATTATAAGTACTGCATGCTTGTTTAATCTTCATTCTGTATTTTATTCCATTGAATCTGTCTTCCTAGACATTGTATTGTAAAAGACGGAAGTGAAAATTGTAGAAGAAAAGTGACAGTAAATAATAATATTATATGAAACTGTGGTATCAGTCTTTAAAAATTACTACCTGTGTTTTCTTCTGCATACAAACAAAGGAAAATGTACCCATGATTTCAGCAGTGGAGTGGACACAGCTGAGGGAAGAATCAATGAACTTGAAGGTTTGTCAATAGAAACTTTGTAAATAGAAACTTATAGAAAAGAATAGAATGAAAATATCAGAACATCCAGGAGTTGTAGGATAATTATAGAGTACAATGTTTGCATATTTGGAATGCTAAAAAGAAGTATGTAAAGAAAAGAATATAAAACAATGAGGTTTAGGGTTTTCCCAAAAGTAATGCAGACATGAAACCATTGCTCAAAAAACAAACTAACAAACAAAACAAAACCTAATAGAAAGGATAGATATAAAAAGACAAAAGCTTTACAACTAGGTATATCATATGCATACTACAAAAACTCCCAAAAAGAGAAAATTTCTTAAAAATACAGAGGTTGGGGGGTACAGTTTATCTATACAATAACAAACATAAATCAAGTCAGATTTCTTGTGATCCATGCCATAGGGAGATACTGTAATGAAATATTTGCAGTGCTGAGAAAAACTAAACTATAACCCCATGTTCAGCAAAATTGTCTTTCAAAATTAAAGAAGAAAGCAAAATCAGAAGAATGTAAACATTTAAGAAGAAATAAATGAACGTAGAAACAGAAGATCAATAGAGAAGCAACAACATTGAAAAAGCTGTTTTTTAAAATATCAGGAAAAGCAATAGGCCACTATAATCATCATCATCAGCAGCAATAATAATAAAACAGAGACACAGAGTAAGAGAGATGATAAAGTTACAAGTTTCAGACACAAAAGAATCTCTTCTGCTTCCATAGGATATTAAAACAATAATAAAGAAGTTTTTTAAACCACATTAAAATCACAAATTTAATCCCGAGATGAGATGTGTTCAATTCTTGAAATATATAAATGGTTTAAAAATCATAAAATATAGAATATGAATAGAATCACATCTAATAAAAGAATTGAACAATTTCTCAGAGAAATACAGTTGGTCCATAGGTTTCATTGTTGAATGTTACCAAAATTATGAAAGAAATTATACCAGTTGTTTAAAAACACATATGTAAAAATCTCTAAACAGGATTGTGTGAATTTTAGGGACTTGGAAAGTTGAAGGAAGGAAGGGACTTTTGGGTAGAAGAATGGACACAGTCAATGAATGATATATGTGATTATGAAATATCACACTGAATCATTAAAATTTGTAATTAGTATGTATTAATAAAAAAATCTTACAGCCATGGCCAACTGGTAAATATATTATATTCTTACAAAACTGACTTAGTGCTTTAAAATCAATGCAAATACATCAATAGGATAAAAGAATCAAATGGTACCTCAGTTGATGCCTTTGCTTTTTGGCAAAATTCACCACCCATTCACGATAAAATTTCTCAGCAAACTAGAAATGGAGAATTTCTCAGTTTCATAATGAACATATGTGAAAAAAATAGATCATATAATACTGGTATACAGAAACTAGATGTTTCCCTGGATATATATTTTGTTTTATAACTCATTTTAATTTAAATCTGTATCAAATAGCTGCTCTAAGTACTTTGTAGTTCTAGGAAAAACCAAGTTTTATAAAACTAATACCCATAAGTACACACAAAAATGAATGGTTGAAGTAATAACAAGGAGACCGGGGGTATAGCTCCGCAGCATAAGCACCTAAAGTAATAACAAGGAGTAGGTATAAACTCTGGTATAGAAAAACTTCAACATATTGTGTAGATACTCCACCCTAATGGAGGAGAAATGTGTCTTTCCATTCCCTAATTGTGGGCTAGTCATAGTAATATATTTCCAGAAAGCACAGTATGGAAAGATAAAAAAACAAAAACAAAAGCAAAAACAAAAACAAAAAAACCCAAAAAAACCTTTGCCACAAAAGAAAATAAAACAAAAAATTTCTCAGTCCCTACTTGAGCTAATGATCAAGATCAATTTATCAAAGTCATAAATTATATTGAAAATTATTCTTTTTATATGATGTGTTGAACATTTTGCTTTGCCTGTGGTCTTTCCCTCTCATATTCATAGCCTTATCTACTGTAACAAAAACATAAAATAAATTCCAATAGAGGAGCAACCTGCAATAAACCTGACACATATTACTCAAAGCTGTCAAGACCCTCAGTCAAAAGGTGATGCTGGAAAATTGTGACAGTTAAGAATAATTAAGGAGACGTGACCAAAAATTAGATAAAATTAAGGAAACCTAATTAAGTTGCGGTATTTGATTAATAACAATCAAGTAATATTGATTCATTAATAATAGCAAACCACAATAATGCAAGGTATTGATAATACAGAAAACTATCAAATGTGTACATGTGAGTGCATGAGGGTGGGATGTGTGAACTCTATTTGACTTGTTCAATTTTTCTGTAAACCTTGAGATTCTTAAAATAGTCTGAATGAAAATAAAAAAGATACTATGTTTAATATATTTTTTATTTTATTTGAGCGAAGAAAAACAAAACAAACAAAAACTACAACAACAACAACAAAAAAAACGACATATATAGTAAAAACAACAAGCAAAGGAGACAAGAAAACAACTAGCGTATATACACAACATTGCAGGTTTACAAAGCCGGAAGATAGAAGCTTGACAATGGTTGCAATTTGCGCATCGTTATCTTTAAAATGGTTTCTTACATTAACAGATATAGACATGCAAGATTGATCCAATCATATGAGTATTAATTGTTCCCGCTCAATAACGAATACATTGAGCAGTGTTCTTTTTAGTTATCTTACATATAC
>RJWM01041033.1:0-15131 GCA_004363535.1 Dasyprocta punctata
TATTGACTCCTGCTTTTTCATTTATGCCTATTAATCTTATGTTGTTTCTCTTGGCATCATCTTGCAGCTGTTGAATTGTTGTTTCTTGGTTCCTTACTATTTTTAGGAGATCTTTTCTTTCATGGCCATGGTCTCCCA
This sequence comes from Dasyprocta punctata, assembly GCA_004363535.1. Lineage (NCBI taxonomy): Eukaryota > Metazoa > Chordata > Mammalia > Rodentia > Dasyproctidae > Dasyprocta > Dasyprocta punctata. Next base: position 139 of record RJWM01041033.1, read on the forward strand.
TGCTGTCTTCAAGATCTGAGATTCTATCTTCAGCTTCATTTAAGCGGTTTTTCAAACTTTCAATGGAGTTTTTCATTTCCTGCATTTCCCTTTGCATCTGTTTCATGCATTCTGTTTGTGTCTTATATTGTTCATTCAAGGTTTCGATCATTTTCTTAAGTTCTTCTATGATTTATCTTGCTCTTCTTTAGATACACACAACATTTCTTTAATAATGATTCTCATTTCATTTTTTAGCTGAGAGAATATTTCTGATTTGATTTTCTCTATAGCTTCATCAAGCTGTTTCTCTAATGCATTTTCTATCATTTCAGAAAGTACATTTGTGTGACTCCCACTGTCTTCCATTTCAGTATCTCTTGGGTTTGTTCTTTGTGGGCTGGGGGACTGAGACTGCCTCTTGGTCTTTCATTTTGTCATTTTCTTCTGGAATCTATGTACCTCTGTGTCCTGCGCAGCTGGCCGGCGTTCCACTGAGGTTCGCGCTGATTCTTGTGGCGTGCAGGATCGCGGGACTCAGTAGGCTGGGTCCCATGCGCAGCAAGGAAGGGCGGCCTCCCGGGGCATGCAGGTGGAGTCTCCTCCTTTACTGGGTGGGGGCCAAGGCCTCCCAGTCCCAGGGAGCTGTGCTGGGCACCGCACGGGATGCGGACCCGACCCTGGTTCTGTCCGCGAGCTCGGCCCAACAGCTATGCCTGTGGGGCAGACCCGGGCAGGTCCCAGGCCTACAGTGCCGGGAGCAACCCTGCTGGGCGGCAGGGTCTGCACAGGAGCTGTGGGATGGCACACGCTCGAGCCGAGCCGCGCGGCTGAAGAATGGAGCTGCCGTGTGCTCTGCACTCTGGTGGGGGGGGGCCCAAGCTCTCCAGGTCCCTGCAGCTATGTTGCTCAATTCCCCAGTGAGCCACTCTGGGTTCCTGGGCTGATTTGGGCTGGGCTGTGTACCTCTGTGTCCTGCGCGGCTGGCCGGTGTTTTCCTGAGGTTTGCGGGGTGCAGGATCGCGGGACCCAGTAGGCTGGGTCCCATGCGCAGCAAGGAAGGGCTGCCTCCCGGGGCGTGCAGGTGGAGTCTCCTCCTTTACTGGGTGGAGGCCAAGGCCTCCCGGTCCCAGGGAGCTGTGCTGGGCACCGCGTGGGACGCGGACCTGACCCTGGTTCTGTCCGCGAGCTCGGCCCAACAGCTATGCCTGCGGGGCAGGCCCGGGCAGGTCCTAGGCCTACAGTGCCGGGAGCAACCCTGCTGGGTGGCGGGGTCTGCACAGGAGCTGTGGGATGGCACACGCTCGAGCCGAGCCGCGCGGCTGAAGCTACTGTATATATTATTGATATACTATTGAGTTCACACATTAGTTTTAAAAATAAAGTGGGAACGAAAATTCCATAAAAAATTCCCAGTTATCTTCCCTATATATTGACCAATTTGACATAATCTTTTTTCTGATTTATTGACTTGACAGTTAATTTGTTCAGGCTTAAAGGTATCAAATTAATGGTCAGGATAAGTTCATCAGTGATCTAAGTTTATTTACAGGGTACTGTTTTCTATATTGCAAAATGCTGCACATTAATTAAATTAACTAAAAATCTAATCAAATACAGTTTTACTTATGATCAACTGCAGTTGGGAAATTTGCATGAAAAAATCTAGAAATAAAAAATTGCTAAATTTTAAACTGTGTGCTATTGAGTTGCATGTTAAAATCTTGCTGTCTTCTTTCATCCTTCCAAAGACATGAATTATTCATTTGCCTGGTGTATCCACACTTTTTATGAAATTTATAAGTAGGCATAGGTAAAGACCACATGTGTATTTCTTTCATCACAGTTAGTTGTTATAAGCATCATCACAACTTGTTGTGATTATAACAATAGTAGTATTTCATTAATATTGGTGCAGGATCACTTTGGTTTCAGGAGACACCTAGAAGACTGCATGTGAGATCCACTGGAATCATAACTGTGCTTAGATTCAGATCTTTGTTGCTAGCATACTCAGTTAAGAAGAAAGGACTGTGATAAGACAGAAAAAAAGTAGAAATGTTTCTGTGTAATAAACTTCCATGGCTCAATAAATGATAAATGAAATAAAATAAATGAAGAAGGTGGGAGAGAGGGTGAGGGAGAGTGAAAGGGAAAGGGAGAGGGAGAGGCAGAGGAACAGAGAGAGGGTGAGGAAAAGGGAAAGGGAGAGGGAGAGGAAGAGAGAGATTCAGGAATTGTTAAAGGAATTTCAGTAGCTGGCAAGTTCAAATTCCATGATGCAGCAAAGCAAACTATTAGATAAGTTCTGATATCAGTTTTGAATCCATATTCCTTCTTTTGTAATTTCTTTAGGTCTTTGCCCTTAAAGCTTTTTAGTTTACTGACAGACACACTCTTGTTATCAAGGATGTTTTACTGTATTTAAAGGCTACCAAATTAAATATTAATCTAGCCTAACAATTACACCACAGCAACGTCTAGAATGGTCCTTGAAGAAACAACTGGCTTCATAGCCTAGTCAAGTTGACAGGTAAAATTAACCATAACAGAGGGCCTGACCTTGAGCATACAAAAACCTAGAATTTGAGTATTCATAGCCCAGTTGGTGTCCTGAGATTTCATACATCAGATTAATTAGGTGTCTTTGTCTTAAGAAACAAAGAAATATGTGTTGAAAGAAAGCTGAGACCTTTTTCTTCCACCAAATAAGTAGTGCCCATTTATTTTTTATTCCTTTGCTAATTTGTTTGTTTTGTTTGGGCTGGAACAAAGGGCAGAACTTCCAAATATAATTTATACAGAAGGAACAATCAAATAAAGACAAATGATCCATATGTAAGCATTAAGGTATGAAAATCTGTAAATAATTTTATAATAAATGTATTTTAAATAAATAATTTTTTTATGGAAAGGAGAGTGTTACAGTTTGTATGTATGGGTCCCCCAAGGCCTCATGTATTCATAGGTGGGGCTTTTGGGAGTGACTGGACCAGGGGCAGCTCATACTGGATTGTGGATGTGTGATACTGGATTAGTCTGATAGCTGGTTTAGCATAGTTCTGGGTATGGCTGATTGGCTAATTAAAGAGAGAGGACCCACCCTGGATATGAGTAGCCCGGATGGAATAAAAGGGGAAGCAGAAGGAAGACTATAAGCACCATGACCTCTTTAGTCTTTGCCACACACCTCTGCCATGCTGCCCAGCTTTAGAACCGGATGACTATGGATATGAAACCTCTATGAACTGTGAGCCGAAAGGAGTCTTTGCTGTTTTAACTTGTGGCTGTCAGGTATTTTGTCCCAGCAGTGATAAAATAACTAAGACAGAAAGTTAATATTTAATAATGAACTTTTTCTTTTTGAAAAGAGGCAACAGGGAACTAGGTTACCAGTTCTGGAAATGCTTTAAAATGAAAACATTGTGATAAATCTTTTGTAAGTTATATTTTTATAAGTTTTCTCTAGCCAAAATTGCTGACTATTTTCTGATAAGTTGTACAGTAAATTGGCAACCTTTAAATCTTCTGAGGAGTCAAATAGTAAAAGAATATATTAGAATGAAGTATGACTGCAATTTATGCTCAGCATCAAAGATGCAATAGTCTATTTTAAATGAGGAAAGTTTAGGAAATAATAAATGTAGTTTTTCTGACTAGGAAAAAAATAGCTTAAGCCTCATCCTATAGAACTAGTATACTTTGTTCAGGTGGGCTGGGATTTTATAGCAATATCAAATGGAACTGACAACCTGTAATATGTCTAAAATTGGGAAATTTTTGCTGCATAGAAATTGTCAAAAATGGAAAAATGATTAATTTTTGGTATAGTCAACAGTTAGTTTGAAAGTCTAGAATATGCAGAGCTACAATATATAAGATGAAATTCTGGGCCTCAAGGTAGCTATAAACAGCCTTGGGTTGTGAACATATTCTATAAGATAAGACATTGTCACACCATATAATTATAAGCTGGATCTGCTAAGATGTAATAGTTTGATAATAAAATATCTCCTGGCCATGTTTCATGGAAAAGGAAGTGTGAACTAAAATAAGTGTTTCCCTTTTCAAAATGTTTAGTAACAGTAGACATTCAGAAAACTGTAAGAATATGATTCTAAAACCCAAATGTATCTGAAGAAATCCAGCATTAATTATAACTCTCCTTTGCTCAAGGGTGACATCTTCTTTTATTGTCATAAGCAATAAGTTTAGCCCATATATTGTACATATATATCTCCTTAATCATGTTATCATGATTTCTGAGATAAACACTATAACTAAAACTGTGTATGGGCTTTGCATTGTGTTAATTCCCACTTGCCATTTCACAATCACTAACCACATGTGTGCAATGAAATTCAGATTTGTTCCCTATTTCAAGTTGTAAAATAATGGACTCCCCATATATTTGGGATGTAACTGAAAATTATGATTAATTTTTAAATTTTTAAAAATTTTAAAGTAAAACACATATTGCCATCATTTCCCCTCCAGATATTCCCCTTTGCTTTAAATGCTTAACCCATTGTTCTTGTCACTTTATGAAGCAAACCTGAAAGTCCCTTTTGTGAGCTATCATGCCTCTCTCAATGTGTTGAATCTATTCTTTTGCCTTAAGGGAAAAGCCAGAAGTCACACAGTACCAGATCTGGAAAATAAAGAAGATAGGTACATGTAGCAATATTTTTTCAGCCTGATTTTGGTGTTGTATGACACTCAGAAGCAGCATTTACTGTGTTTTTGTTCACATCTCATAGACACTCATGAAAAAGAACTTTCAGAATTACTTTAGAAAGTAGCAGGAATGATGCAATAAGTGTGCTTGAAGCAAGGGAAGATATTTTGAAAAGGATAAATGGCAACATGCCTTTTATGACAATTTTTAAAATTTAAATGGATGCCATAGTGCATGAGTTTTTCTATACCACTATCTGTATTTTCCATAGCATTTTCTCAAGGCTAAACTATCATTGAACTATCGCCATCCCCATGGTCTTGCTCCTAATATTATTAGGTACAAATGTGCACACTCACACACAAATTTACACACACACACACTCACATCTTTTTTACTATAACAAAATGCATTATTTTCTGGTTTTGTCTTTATTTTCTTTTTTCCTGTTTTCGTATTTGATACCTTATTCTCTATTTTGTTATTTTTTGCTGATATCCTCAATCTAAATGGTTATTCTATTTACACTGAGTACCTAGGAATTCATCAATTACACTGGTGGTTTTCCTATCTGCAATCTTGTTTTTACACATGGCTCCAATTCCAGATAAGTTCTGATTCCATATGTCAAACTTGTCCATCTCTCTAATTTTTGAGGAGAGTGGTTAGTTCTTTGTCTTCAGTTCCCAAGAAAATCTGATTTTCAGTGTGTTCACCTCTTTACTTGTTAGGATGACGTGGTAACTTCTAAACTTCTTGCATGCCTGGCCAGAAATTGCAAGTCCTACCTTGTATTTTTACAGAGAAAAAAATTTTTTACTAGTGAAGTGTGTTAAGTCTTATTTTTTATGTGTTATAGCAATTTGTACATGTTTATTCAGATTTCTTCTGTGTAGCCAGTGAGTTTGAGGTGGTTTAAAATTCTTACAATGGCATATTCTTCGCCAGTGTATCAAAGTTTAGAATCTTCAGGATTTTACATGTGGCAGGAGACTATTATTCTGTTTGTTTGTCTTTTTGTTTTCTTTTATCTTGCAGAGCTTTAAAATTCTCCTTTAGATTTTTCCCTTACTACCTAGTTGACAAAGTTGCTTCTCTCATTTTTGATCTTTTCTCTACCAGAAGCTTTTGATGGCTACCATGTCAAGAGATACACATTTCTAAAGTCTTTCCCTCTCATCCACAATCTGATTTGTTCAGATACATTCTTATTATTCTCAACTTATAGTGGAATTCTTATTATTGTTTCTATCTAAAGTTTGGTCTCACTATAGTTTCTCTCTTGAGCCTGCATTTTCTGAGAGTTCAATATCATATGCAATGGTAGGAGCACAAAAGTTCATTTTCTGGGATTTTTTTAATTTTTATTTTTTGGGTTTTTTCCCCTTTCTTGGTTCTTTATTTTGAAATCAATCTATACTGGACCTTCAGGTATGCTAAGTGTGTTGTGTAGTTTTCTTTCTTTCTTAATTTTCTGTATTATTCTGTAGAAAACATGAAAGGACACAGCCATTAGTACCACTCCTTTTACTTGTTAGGCTAACCTTTACTTCTATTTTCCGGCACTGGTACTCACTCTGCAGGGAGCAACCTTTAGAAGGCATTGGCAAGTGTCTCCATCTTTGATTAACTGTATTCTTAAGTGCTCACAGGGCACCAAAAATCTAACACAGCCTGGATAAATGGACCTTAAAATTCTGCTTATCAGAAAATTCCTTAACCTTTGCCTTTAAAAGATTCATTCCCTCCAAAGTATGGTTTGCTGAGATTTTAAGAAGCAGACCGCCTACATTCAATATGCTCAAAGTCTCAGTATAAATAATTCCATGATCATACTCAACTCATATCTATCTTGTGTACAGTAAACACTTTCATGAACGAAGACTGTACCTCATTGTGCAAGTTCAAGTATGGAAGAGGCCTTAGACATATCTAGTAGGACTAGAAATTGAGAACTAAAACAAGTAAAGCAACTTTTCAAATTTGTTGCATGGACTCACTGCATTATCCCCAGATGCCAGATCTTCTAATTCTCAGTCTAGTGCCCTGTGTCTTTTGTTCTAATGTCTAGTTTGCAAGAGGAAATGCTTCAACAGTTTTCCAAACTGCACAATCATTAATAGGTTCAGTATAATTCTCTACCTAAACAGAAAACTCAGATTGCATGTACTTCCCATAGGTCACTTTATTTCCCAATAGAGATTCTGAATAACACAGATAATAGTTACTTGTGCACTAAGCTGGTGTCAACCAGTCAAAAGTATTAACCTTGATCCTTACACTAATCAGCAAATGGATTATTTTTAGTAAGTTGAATGTTAAAAATTTTTATCAACCTTCATTAACACCTTTATAGATGCAGATCCTCAGCGGATTTATGAACTTGATGAGAATCAATAAACTTGTTTGTTTTGATCTCTTTTAACTAGGACAATTTATATCTTTCTGATAGTCATATTAAATCATTACATTTGCAATGAAAACACAGGAACACCTTCCAGACAACAACTATACTTATAAACAGTTAAGGAATTGGCATTTTACATACATTGGTGAACAGTGCTGTGTGTTAGAAGATAAAGGAACAAGCACTAGTCTTATAAACCAAGTTTCATGTAAGTGATGTTTCCTCATAGTGTCAGCATTCAGCATTGCATTCATGCACTTAAAAATTTTCATGAACAGTCAAATGAAAACGTGCCACTAACTCCAAAAGAATGATTCCTCATTGAGACTTCGGTGCTGAAACAATGGCAAATCATAAACATTCACCACTGAGCCATTTCCATGGTGAAGCTTCTCATTGCAAACTCTCCAACAACTGTTGACCCTTAGACCCAAAGAACATCAATGACTCAACCTACAAAGGTGGGATACAGTGAACCAGCAGCATCATTTGACTGTCGACCAGTTCACATCTTGTTATAGGTTGAAAACCAATTTGTTGAACATTTCAACTGCTAGGGAGAATTCTTTATTAGCTTTTGGATAGGTTTGCCTTTCAATTGGATGATTTGAATAGCTTTTGTGGTAGGAGAGATGCTGCCCTCAGATAATGATTTTGCATTTCACCTCATCTTTAATGCTTTGGACCTCAAGGGATGTCTCTGTGCCTTTGATGAAGGTCAAAGCATTTTATAACCTTAATAAAAGCTCATAGCCCCAGGAACAGCAAGTGTGAACAAATGTGGGAGACTGAATAAAAATATAACTAAATTGCCACTTTAGACTATATCAGCTTCAGGATTTCAAATGCAAATCACAGTTAGATAGTATAATGGTGCCCCAAACTTTGGTGCTATTACAAAATATATGCACATAGAAATGGCCATTTTTCAAAGAAAAGCAAGATAAATTGTCTTTTTCTCCTCTGGGACATACCTTTTTTTTCAGATATTTTATATTTAATTGCCAAGTAATTTTTATAAATACGATACAGAATGAAGTTAATCAGGATACCAATAGATAAGAACTGAAAACAACACTGATGCTGATTCTTAATTATAATTTTGTTCTAAAACAGAATGTAAGTTGCTATATTTTGATGTGTGAAATGGATACAAGATAATAAGCAAAAATGATTATGAGAACTACATGATCATCTACATTTCCCAAGGGATAAGTCACTCTATCCCAATCATTACTAATAAATTACAGCTTTCAATGGATTACTTGAAGGTGTCCTCTGGGGAAATCATCTTAACATAAATTCAGTGAGCATTCTTTTTTCAGCTTTCTTAGGGTTCTAGTGACTTCATTGAGGAATTATATTTCCAGAACTGAGAAAAAAAATGCTGCCATGCTAGGCACTGTAATCAAATAATATTTTATCTTCTTTGACCTTCACAGAAATCTTTAGAGAAAATCATCATTATACCTAGTCACAGACTGGGTCACAAATGTTAAATAATTTTGCAAGGTCATACTCTTGATGAGTATCAGAGCTGAGTTCTGTTGAGTCCTTCTATGCTTTCAAAAGCAGTAAACCTCATTGTCTACTGCAGCAATAAATGTGAGAAGGCCAGGAAGGTTGCAGAGTGACACAGACTAGGATAGTAATTGGAATGTTTGCAATGAGCCTTGAACCAGGAAAATAGTTGACCAAAGGGTTTCTTTTGAAGTTTAGTACCCAGGAAACTGAAATGGGAGTTCAAACTGGGGGAAAGTAGATTATGGTTTAATGTAGCAGCACGAAGAAGAAAACTGAATGATCAGCCTTAAAAAGTGGCAACTTCTCGAGGGACATTAGATTATGAAATAGTATGTCAGACAAGTCACAGGATAGATTGAATTCTTCAACTTTATTTGTTCACTATAATATCAACTCAAGCTATACGAGGGATGGGTACAGATCTTTCTAGTTATCTTAAGTATCAAAGACAAATATTTACTAACAAGTAAATTCTTTGTAAATATGTAATAAATGAAGATGATCAAAATTCAAGCTAGGTAGAAGGCAAAATTTAAGGTTAAGACTCTAACAGCTTCCCTAAGCCTGAAAGTACTTTCTCTTGGCTAGTACCTTAATTTCCAGAAATTAAGTACAGTGCTTGCTATCTTTAGCTCCTCTATGAAGTTGAACTATATCAATACATGCATTATTAGAAGAGAAACTCTTCTTGAGCTGGTTATACTTGTCTTACAGAACAGAATATTTGCTTGGTTGTTTGAGGTTTATTTAATATATTGCTACTAACTTTGGAGCTAATAGATATTCCTATATAGCCTATTTCTTATTACTGTGCATACCACAGATTTTGGGCATTTGTAAATAAAAGCAACTTATTTCTTATAATCCAGAGGCTGGGAAAAACAAGAACATGGCAGTGTTGAAATATGTGAAAGTTATAAAGGAGAGAATTTGCTTTTATAATAAAACCACTCCTTTAAAAACTAACCTACACTTTTTATTATAACATTAATCCATTCATTAGGGTGAAGCCTTCATGACCTAATCACTCTCATTAGACTTCTCCCAACAGTTGACCCAAGGACTAAGTTTTCAAAACATGGGTTTTTTTTTAATACATCCAAACCATGGAACTCACCTTTAAAACAAATATTATGTTGACCTATCTAGGTCACACTCTACCTTCAATAAGTATCATGCCTCAACTGAAATTCTAAAATGTTTTATGTTTTATGTATTGACTCATTCATTCACTTATTTTCAAATATAATTTAATGTCATGCTTTGGGAATGAAACACTTTATTAACTGTTATGAAGCATACAAATTGGGAGGGAAAAGAGAAAACTATGTAAGAATTTACATTGGGAAAATATTTCTGATAAGGACAAGCAAGAAAAGACAGGAAATTTATATTTGATATCTCCAGTTATTTTGTGTGATATCAGAATGCCTTCTTGGCATTTCCTGCTTTCATTCAAGATTTTTTGTTATTACATATGGAAGATGACATTTTCAATAAACTATAATACAGAATATGTCACTCCAATCTCAACATTAAAGAAGGTCTGTACTAGAATAAATTTTTGACTTTATATACACTGTGGATAATGAAGTGATTCGTTGTCCTTTGTTTTCACAAATGAAATGTTTAAAGTTGAATGGGCAACAATTGCTCACAGTTATATGCACTAATTTCATCCTTTCCTGATCTTGTTTTTAACTTTCCCATTTCCTTCCCTACTGATTTCATTCTCTTATCCTTCCTCAGCAACCTCAATAAGTAGGATGTGATAAGGTAAGAATAAATAAACACATTATTTATCAAATACTCCTTCTGCATTTTGGTCATCTGGTGACTTTTTACATAGCTAATTTGCTTACTTATTTGTTTTTTGTATTAAGCAATTAGATTGTTAAAACTGGAGTTTTTTTTTTTTAATATCTAAGTGTTTCAGGGACCTGGAAGTACTAGTTTCACTGCATCAAGAATGCAGGCAATAAACTGCATTTCTTTCTTCACTCCAACTCTCATTTATTTGCTACTGACTCATAATGGGTCATTCTGTGTCAAGTAGTACTTAAAAAACTGAGAGACTCAGTAATAAAAAGACAAAAATCCTCACATTCATAAGGATTGCATTTTTGAAGAAAAGACACGGTAAAGAAATAAATGTATACTATGTGCAAAGGGGCATGGTATTATTTAAAAAATGATAATGCAGACAAGGGAGCTGGAGATAGCTAGGGTGTTGCTTATGGAAGATGGATAGAGAAGGCATTACTGTAGATGGATGGTGCTATGGTTTATACATTGTGTCAACTTGAGAAGTCTAGAAGTTTAATTAAGTAAGGCAGCAGCTCTACATCCTGGGGTGTAGAGCACCAACAGTTACCTGTCCACTGCATCAATTTGAGAAGGTCAAAAGTTTAGCTGAGAGACTCATCAGAGAGCCAGGGGTCTTACTTTGTAAACACCCTCATCTTGTGCAAAGCAGGGGAAGGAGATTTGTGAATGCTACACCCACCCTGGGTCAGGGGTGTCCTGTGTACAATGTAAGGGAGGAAAAGAGGCTTGCTCTTGACCCCCTTTTACTCTGGCTGCTTTTTGCTTGGCTGCTGCCTTGAAGTGTTGCCTCAGTGCCAAGCCACCCTTCCTTGGAGCCAGCTGATTATAGACTAAAACCTCCAAAAACTGTAAGCTAAATAAACCTTTCCTTCCCTAATTTTGGGTGTCGGGTATTTTGTCTCAGCAACGAGTGAAAACTAAGACAGATGATGTTATGCTTGATGCATTGTGTCAACTTGATAAGTGCAGAAGTTTAATTAAGAGATTCAGCAGGGAGCCAGGGTTCATTCTCTGTAAGCATCCTCACCCTGTGTAAGAGGAAGGCAAGGAGATTTTTTGAGTGCTACACTGGCCCTGGAGTCGGGGCTAGCCAGTCTACAACATAAAGGAGAAAAAGAGCCTTGCTCTTTCCCCCTTTTTGTTCCAGCTGCTTTTGCTGGCTACTGCTTTGAAGTGTTGCACCTTTATCATGCCACCCTGCCTTGAAGCCAGCTGATTATGTCCTGAAACCTCCACAAACAGTGAGCTAAGTAAAACTTTACTTGCTTCTTTTTGGGTGTTGGGTATTTTGTCCCAGCAATGAAAGAAAAGTAACCAAGATGGATAGTTAGATAGATAGGATTTTTTAAAACTAATTATGACTTTTCTTATTCAAAAATACCCCAGGCTGAGGGAAGAGTGATTGTTGTTGTTGTTTTGTTTTGTCTTGTTTTGTTATTTTAAAAAGAACAGAAAAAAATCAAGAAGCAAACAATTAAAAAACAAGAAATGCAAAATAACAACAACAAAAAAAAACTGTTTCAATATAGTATTTCAAAACAATGTGATGGGAATTTAACAATGGTTGTTATATTGCATATTGTTATTCTCATAGTAATTTCTCAGACTACCAGATACAGGCATGAAAGATTGATCAAATGATAAAATTTCCTTTTGTGCAGTTTTTTTCCCTTTCACTGTATCTGTTGTACTTTGAATCTTATTTACCCTTTCAGTTTTCACACTGCCAAAACAATATGGTATTTGCACATGCAAGTCTGATTTATTTCACTTAGTACAGTTTCTAGTTACATTCATTTACCTATAAAAGCCTCGAGTTTACCATTCTTTATAGCTGAGTACTATTTCATTATATGAAAATACCACATATTTTTTATCCATTCCTTGGTTGATGAATGTTTGGGTTGTTTCCAAGATTTAGTTATTACAAATTATGCTGCTATATAAACATTGGTGCACATATGTGGTATGATGTTTTCAATTGTTCTGGAAACATACCCAGAAGAGGAATAGCTGTTGAATGGAACCTCTAATCCTAGTCTTGATGAATCTCCACACTGATTTCCACAGTGGTTGTACCAGTCTACACTCCCACCAACTTAGAAGAAGTGTTCCTTTTAGGGAAGAGTGATTGTTAAGATTCTAAACTAGCAGACACGTAGGTTAATGTGAGCAACACTGAGGAGGGCAGAGGGCATCATGGAAACAGCAGAATGATGGGGATTAATAAGAAATGAGGTCAGTGAGGGAAAGATTTTACAGGTTATCACCAAAAGGAGGATACTAACAGAGTGACCATTTCAGAGGCTATTAAAACAAGCTATCAGAGCATGATTGTGGCTTTGTTAAGGATAGCAACACTGAGGGTGTGACAAACCTATCAGATGCAAGAAACACTTTGAAGGGAAAGTTAAGAGTCAGTTTGGTTGCTGGGTATGCACAACTAGATGTTCAGTATGTAAATTAGAAATAGGCAGAACACTGATCAAATTGAATAAATGAAGCAAGATTAAGATGAACAAGTACACGTTTAGAGAAAGCTGGAGCCATATATAGAAGTAAGGATTTAGGTAAAATTTGGGGATGAAAATGACACAGATGAAGAATGAGATAAGAGAAAGGAGACTGAGGGTGTCATTCTCAGTGTCAAAAAAGTTAGAAGATAGAGAGCGATGAGCTTATTGCCAATGAATGGGAATAACTGGCTGCAACTGCAGGACCAGCTGTCCTTCCCTCCCATGCTTTACATGAAGTAATATCATTAGAAAACTGCCTGCAAAATTCTGGCCTTGTCTCTGCCTAATTGCTCATAAAGTGTTTCTTGAGTGACCTGTAAACAAAGTAACTACAACTAATGTTTTGTCCCTTAAGTGGAATCCAGCATTCAGCCATTTGAAAATTAAATCTCCTCTAGAGTTAATGGGTACTTCTTCATGAATGTAATTACATTTTTATTTGTTTCTTCTTTCTGATATTTCCAATGCAAGTGCATGTGTTAAGCAGTGATAAATGTGGAATCTTTCATCCATAGCTCCCAAAAGGTTGCTTTTTTCACACTGGTTAAAATGGTTGACTTTTAGTACTATGAGACAAAGGAAGTTCCCTTAAACTTTTATGCCAAATACTCTTATTCTCCAGGATTTCAAACATTATTTCAGTGATAATTGGTAACTTTTATATAGTGAGGTATTTAGTTAACAGTAATGTTGTTGAGTTGACTCAATTAGGGATTTTCTTTATGAAGCTAGTTATAAACGCTAGTTAATAGGAAAATATGATTTTTCCCACAGTGTTGTAGTGAATGATTCAATTCATGCTAGATATTAAGATTGCTTCCTCCAACTCTTCAAATTAGATATTATTTTTAAAAAATGAGAGGTATTTTAAAGGCCATTTCTCTTGCTTAAAGAAATAATTTTTAAAACTAATAATGGTGTAAGAAAAATAGATGAAACAAGATTTTTACACTGACAAATTAGTCAAAAACAAATGGAACTGTAACTTCTGAAGGACTGTGAAGAAAGAAAGCATGTCCTGGAGAAGTGAAATTGTACCTGTAGGGGATGAGACATTTTTCTCTGGATTATAGGAAACTGGATGATAAATGAGCTTCAGTTTAACAACCTCAAGATGGAACTGCGTTTAGTAAATATTTCCATGTGATTAAACAACAATTCTTCTTTATAATATGATGAAATATAACATATGTTGTCTTTAAAAACAAAGCAAAAAGAGCAACAACAAAAAGGAATTTTCTTATAGAGTTCCTAACAGGTTCTGGACTGCTTGTAATAAAGAAATGAAAATCAGCAAAAAGACTCTGGATTTGATTTAATCTCCTAATTATTTATTAGAAGAAATTATAAACCTCTCCAGTTTTTGCTTAGCAGTTTGAACCTATTTCATCATGTGTCAAAGTAGTCATAATATTCAAATTTTCTCCCTACACAGTGTAAGTTTGAGTATGAGGTATCTTGATGATAATTCTCTATTAATCACCAAACCAAATTTGCACTATAAGAAGTTATGGAAGCTTTAAAAATAATTATAGCTGTTAATAATCACTAAAACCTAGATACAGGAATAAAAAACAATGAGCAAAGTTCATGGTGAAGCAACTCGCACACACCTTTTTAAAATCCATAGAAACACCAAAAACATGTGAGATGTTTTATTTCATAAACAATGCAAGTAGACACAATGTCTTTATTTTCACCTGCCAAATTGGCAAAGAACTTATTAAAGATATATCCAAATTGACAAGGATTCTTTTATGAAACAGATGGACATACTCATATACCAAATGAGTGATAAATGAGTATTTTTTTTTTTTTTTTTTTTTTTTTTTTTTTTTTGCGGCACCGGGGATTGAACTCACGACCTCGCGCTTGCCAGGGCAGGCGCTTAAGGCACTGAGCCAAACTCCCGGCCCTGGTTTTTTGAGGCAGGGTCGCACTATGTAGCTCAGGCCGGCCTTGCACTCGCGTTGTAGCCCAAGCCGGCCTCGAACTCACAACGCTCCGCCTACCTCAGCCTCCCGAGTGCTGGGATTAAAGGCGTGCGCCACCACGCCCGGCT
>RJWM01041034.1:0-15131 GCA_004363535.1 Dasyprocta punctata
ATATAAGGCAAAGAGACATACAGTCCATCTCACAAGGTGAGACTTGAAGTGTGGCTACATTTAATTTCTGGAGATCAGGAAGGAGGGAAAAGATGATTCTTGTCAGCAGAGTGTTTCGTGAAATTCTATTCATTTTCTAAATATCTAGTATAATCAAAGGTAAAGAAACCAACAGTTTCCTTAATTACTTGAATTTTTTGTCTACTTTTCCTTCTCTACTGCGTCTCTGACATAACTCACACAAGAAACAGTCTGCACAAGTCTATTAGCGAGCTACCCGTGACTGCCTAGCATGTGCTCCATTTTTCAGCCCAAGTGTCTGGCCTTACTGTCAGCAGCATCAATACACAATTGAAATAAGGAGTGGGATGAGGGACTACTAAATACATACTCACACACTATCACATTTTTCTCCATAACCCCTACCTTCTTTCCTTATTTATTGATTGAATATTTACCCAATTAATTTTGTATTTCAGAAACAAACATGTGTCCTTTGTGTTTCAGAGACTTGTACTGCCTCTGCTTTTCTATATTCAGCCTTCTAACCTTCATATCTTTCTTCCTCTCTTGTAACTTTCAGAAGTGGGAGTGTGGTGTGGTTTCACAAAAAATCTTCTCATCTAACTTCAGAATGAAAATCTAGAGGTATTACATAGGGAAACCTAAAGAATGCATTGGCATTAATGTCTGTTAACAAATGTTGTCTAATGAGTACCCAGAGAATTTCTAAGAGGAAAACAATTAATCCTGATGGTAGTTAGAAAGGAACTACTCTTTGGTCAACTAATTCACATAGTGTATCACCACTGTTCTCCTTGATAATTGGGGAAATTATGGGTAAATATTGGCCACAGTGTGGTAATTAGATCTCTAGATAGGTGAAGATCGCAATTACCAGACCCAGCACTGAGGTCATACCAGATGTAACAAAGAAAGACCACTGATGACAGTCACTGAGGCAATACCCTATCTATCCTTGGAGAAAAGGATCAGAGAATATTCTTCTGGGGAGAAAGTTTGCTTATAGTGATCTAAAGAGTTCTTGAGAGGTGAGGAAGAGCCCTACTGCATTACAATGAGGCAGGCAAAGTTCATATAGATACCCTTACAGAAATTTCCGGGAAGTGCCTAAGAATGATAAAACTGGTTTGCCACAGGACACTAGAGCTTTGATTTGGAGGCATGTGAAATTATGAATCTGTTTAGGAACTTCATTTTCTTATATGCAGAGTAGTGGTAGTTGACTAATTTATTTTTATGTCAAATTTAAACACTGTTGAATTCTCCCATGAGCTATTCTTCTGTTTAAACTTACTTATGAGTAGGGAAAGGGAGACAGGCAAAGTAAAAAGGCAGAGACGATACCTCAGAAAAAGCACTAATGGAGAATTTGCATAGTCAAATGCATACTGTATGTCCCTTATTTATAAAATCCAGAATAAGCAATTCAAATTAGTTAGAAATAGAATTCTAGTCAAATTTCAGAAGGTTATAAAATTTTTGTCTAAGTAGAAGAGCAAATAACAGTAATTTAGTTACTTTAACAGTAATCTAACATACAACATTAACTATCTGCTTTGAACTTTTAGGTTGAAAAATCTTTCAAACAAGTTATAATTTTCAGCATCATTGACACACATATTAATAACAGCAAAGTGAATATTATCCTAGTGATTTCTTGGGAAACCCAGATAAAGTGGTATACATGACTGTGAAACTGTAGCAAGGATTTCATGAGTATGACTTATTAAACTAAAAATTAGAAGTAGGCCACAAAATTGAAAGAAAAAATATAAAACATGGAATATTTCTAAATGTTAGAAGTAGTAGAAGAAGTGACATGACTGATCAGAATTTTTAAATTCTGCAATATTTATGAATCAATATATGTAGAGGAATCAAAACTAGTCCAGTGTTAGGGGAAAGGAACATTTGGAAAAAGTATGCTGGACCTAGAATATTTTATAGACCATTGAGGTTCATTTGGTATTGTTTCCACAATAGAATTTTACCAGTAGAAAATCAGCTGTATACTATGAAAGAGGATGATTCTGAGTGAGAAGAGATCATCTAGGGATTCAGTTGTATAGTGCAGGCAAGAGTTCACTTCTTACACAAAACAAGGAAAGAATTCTAGAGGTATTTCAGAAAAAAGATGTATGTTGAGAGTTAGAAAACAGTGAGTTTAAATATTTATTAGAAATTTACAGTTTGAATAAGAGTATTGTGAAACTTTTTACTTAGATACAGAATCCAGGTAAAGGAATACCATACATTGGGGTAGGATTTAAGAAGGGATAAGAATGTTCTCATTAAAATATATAAAATCGAGTGGCAGAAATAATAACTGTATCAGAGATCTTACTGTAAGTAGAGTATTTGAGTTTCCCTATTCATGAATTTAGAGACAGATCCTGGAAATGACAGTTTTTGGCTCTTACATCAGGTATGCCAAAGGTAAGACATGTAACAAAATAGGACAACTGATGAATGTTGATGAAACACTAAATTATTCTAGTTCTATGTTTTTTTTTGTAAAGAGAAATCAGATTTAGCATCTGATAAGATTTTGTGAAGGAATCATAAAGCTAGTTCTAAAACAGCGATAGCAGTTTAAGACAAATTGATTTCAATAGATGACTTCATGAAAATGGGGCAGAGAATTAGTTGTGAAAAGGAACTGTGTTCTTTAAGGACAAAAAAATACAAAGACAGATTGATGGATGTTTTCTAGATGAATGTGTCAAAAAGAGATGTGTATATGGGGGAGGGTGGCTCCTTAGATGTGCATGCTGCTGCATATAAAGTAATCAGGATAAAATACCCAAATAATAATTAACATAGATACAGGGTTTTTGAGGATTGCAACACTAGAGAAGTCAAGTGGAGATTGTACATAAGGATAATAGGTTTACTTGAGTTAATAGTGGCATATTTTCACATCAACACTTGTCCCCAGATTCACTACTAAAATCAGAGGCAGAAAAATAGCAGTTCAGAAACACATCAAATTAGAATAATTTCTAGTTAATTTACAGTCCTTTTTTCCCCATCCCATTTCTGTTCTTGCTTATTTAAACAAGACTGGAGTAACTAATTTATGAGAGTAAGTCTCCAATTCCTTACTCTCAAAGCCTCAGGACCTGATCATATTGACTTCATTCAATGAGATCAACTCTTCATGGCCAATTCCTCCTTTGTCACTGAATTCCTATTGCTGGGATTTTCCAGCCTTGGGGAACTGCAGCTTGTTCTCTTTGTGGCCTTTCTCAGTCTGTATCTGATCATCTTGAGTGGAAACATCACAATCATCTCAGTCATTCGCTTGGATCACAGTCTCCACACACCCATGTACTTCTTTCTAGGTGTTCTCTCCACTTCTGAGATCTTCTATACAATTGTCATCCTGCCCAAGATGCTTGTCAACCTGCTGTCTGTGCTGAGGACACTTTCCTTCATCAGCTGTGCCACTCAGATGTTCTTCTTCCTTGGATTTGCTGTCAGCAATTGCCTGCTTCTGGGAGTGATGGGTTATGATCGTTATGCTGCCATCTGCCAGCCTTTGTATTATCCTATTCTCATGGGCTGGAGAGTGTGTGGACAGCTGGCAGCAACATGTATTGTTACTGGCTTTCTAATATCTCTGGTGGGAACAGCTTTGGTCTTCAGCCTCCCTTTCTGTGGTTCCAACAAAGTCGATCACTACTTTTGTGACATTTCACCTGTCATTCGTCTCGCCTGTGCTGAAACCTATATCAACGAAATGGTCATCTTCATCTGTGGGGTCCTTGTGCTTGTTGTTCCCTTGATCTTCATCTGCATATCTTATGGCTTCATTGTGCACACCATCATGAAGATCCCATCAGCTGAAGGCAAGAGTAAAACCTTCTCCACCTGTGCGTCCCATCTCATTGTGGTCATTGTCCATTATGGCTGCGCATCCTTTGTCTACCTGCGGCCCTCAGCCAAATATACATCAGGCAAAGACCGATTGGTGACGGTGACCTATACCATCATCACCCCACTGTTGAACCCCATGGTATACAGCCTCAGGAACAAAGATGTACAACTGGCCATTCGGAAAGTGATTGGCAAGACTAAGTTTTCTTTTAAGACTTTATAGTCAGAACACTTTTTCTCAGGACTTCCATATTTAAGCTCATTGTGTCTGAGATTATTTAAATCATGGGTGTGTGTAGTGTGCCTGTCTGTGTCGCCTTGAGTGAGTTGTTTGACATTTTAGAACTTGATGTTTTCCTATGTAAATAGGGGATAGTAAGATTTTGTTTTCAGCATTATGGCAAAGATCATAAGGTATTTGGCAGTAAAGGGAATTTCTCTTCTTTCTCTACATTTATAGTTCTCAAAAATGTCTTCATAGCTCTCATTTCTTTCCTTATATTTGTCTTTTCCATGTCGCTTACTGTACTCTTATTTATCACAAAGCTCTGATGTCCAGTTTAAAATGAGATTTCCAGTATGATTGTGACTTTGATCTAGTATTACAGCATGTCAGGGAACAATGTTACCACACTAGTAATTAGATGATTTAAGAATTGGCCTTTCCCAGGTGTGGTGGTGCACTCCTGCAACATCAGAACTCAGAGGGAGGCTGAGGCAGGAAGATCACTGTAAGTTTATAGCTAGTCTAACTAGTGAGTTCAAGGTCAGCCTGAATTATATAGTGAGACCCTAATTCAAAAAACTAAACAACAACAAAAGAAATTACTGGACTTCAGTTAAGTCATGATTTAAACTATTATTGTTTTCTGTATCTAAATTTTAATTTATAGAAAATAGGAATAATAAAATATTCATTTTTTACTTCACAGCAGTTTTTTGTATCTAATAGATAACATAAACTTGTAAAATATAAAATTGTATAAATGTAAAGCATATTTTAAAAGGTTCTATTCATTGCTACTAGGACTTTATTTCATTCGGAATGTGTAAGAAAGGTCTCAGTCTGCCTTTACTGACCACATCTTGGCTTATGACACGGACTCCCACCGTGAATTTATTAAGAAGAAGGAACTACCCAGTTTCAAATTTGTCATCCTACTGTGTAACATTTAAGAGAGGGACTCCAGTGGTCATCTGATCCTACCTCTTCCCTGTATAGAATTTCCTTCACTGATATCTCTGAGGGAAAGCAACTTCTTCTGATTAAACATTAATGATTTCACAAAACATATTTCTGCTGTATTCAACTTGTTATTTCCCCTTGTTTCAGCTTATGTCTGCCTCTGAGATTTTCATAGATTCTATCTCATGTCATATGATGAATGCAAGTTCATAGATCTTTGAGACGGTTATGATGATAATTTGAACTTACTTTATTCCTGTGACCTGGTCTTCACTCACCTCACTTGAAGTTGGGTGCAATCCTCTAGATAGGCTGCTGCAGTTCACCAATACACTTTTTAAAGGATCATGAATAAAGCCAAAGTCAGTACTTTATGTGCAATTTCCTCTTTCAGGGTGTAGTATAACTATATTCTCCTTTGCTATTGTTAGAATTTCAAATTAAAGTGCACAAGATCATAAATAATGATTTTTAGTTTGGAAACATACCACATCTGTTTCTAATTTTGTCTGTTTTTCTTCAGTTCTTAGATGAGAACATTTCATCTATAGTCTTTTTTATTAGTTAAATAATTAAAGCATTCCTGCCACTACAAGTTTCCAAATTCATTGTTAGTCAGCTCCATTATTTTGTTCTGTTCTTTTTTCCCCAAACACAGGTCCAATACTTATTTATTAGCAAAATAGCTTTTTATGGAATAGAATGTTTATTTTTATGGATAGTTCCTTGCTGGTATTTCAATAACTTCTGCTGTTGTGTTTATTGGATTTTCATTATATTTATAGCAGTATTGATTCATGGATTTGTTGTGGAGTCTTCCTTATAAGTGGTAAACCGAACGTTTGCTTATTTAGTTTATACATAGTCTACCCCTAAACACACTAAGATGACAGTGTGCAATGAAAAGCAACAGTGCTCATCAAGAAGGTCAAATGGGAGGAGGGCACAAACGGACAGAAAACAATTATGAAAACGAAAAATGGGATGATTGACAGAGTCCTAAGCACAAAAAAAAAAAAAAATCAAAACACACATGTGAAAAAGGGGGAGAACAAACAGAAGCAACCTACTTTCCAATGCATAAGTACATCTGGATATTTTCTTAAAATTGGGTCACCTAGATTGGTTCAGTGTCTGAATAAGGAACCCCACTTTACTTTAACATAATACGAGAAGAATGAATTGTAGGTTGCTAGGAGAGCAGATGTCGAGCATTCTCGCTACCAAGTGATGACTATGTGAAGTGATGCCTTTGTTAGATTCAACCATCTCATTGTGTATATGAGTGGAAACACTGTGGTAATGATACATAGATACGATTTCACCTTTCAAATAAAAATACACTAAAAAACAAAATATGGATTACCAGAAATGTGAAAAATCTGGGTAATTTTATACTCTGTTCCAAAAGATGTGTCTACTAATTGTGTGCCTGTGTATCTCAGAAACATCAAATTCTAGGACAGTTGCTTTTCATTTACAGTCTAGTTTCTATACCTCACTCGTCACCTACAAGAATTGCACAGATCAGCACTAGACTGCAGACTTCCATTAGAGCGGCATTGGTCTGTATGTCTTCCAAACCCAGACAAAAATGGAGGCTTCCTTTTGTGGCAATTACACCAGGGATGTTTTGTGCTGGAGACACACAAGACAACCAAGGCATTTGTAAGCAGCTACATTCAAAACTGAGGATTGCTAGGGCCTCCACAGCATGGGGCATCACCAGTCTTTCCCCTGGCATTCAGCCCCGGGGTGAGGCCGGGTTTCCGCATGGAGGAAACAAGAAGACTACTTTCTGGGGAACTGTTGGAAGTTAGGGGTTATCTCAATAAAATGAAAAGCATTGTTTTGTGGGACTCTTTCACATGGAGTCCTTTGGTTCTCAAACACTTCCCATGAATAGAGTTCCCAAACTAGATTTTTAGTGCTAAGATCTGGATTATATATGATATGTTCTATATATACATATGAGATATGTGTAAGATATATCATATGTGATATATCATATATATTATATATTTATGGTTGCTAACATTTTAAGAATTGTGAACATAACACAGATATCTACATAAAAATCAAAAATGTTCTTGTGAAATATAAAATATTCAGAATATAAAGTAATAACATTTTCACATAAAATATATTGTGTCTAGAAAGATTCTGGTAATATCATATATACTTTTTCCAATAAAACACAGAAAAGTGCAAAATCACAATTGGGACATTAATGAATCATAACTAAATTAACAGTGAATAGGTAAAAAATAGAATATTGTAAACACTTCATTTCTTACTCCCTGCTCTGCAACAGAGATGATTTTCCTGGCTTCTAGTATCACACATTAATATTTGGATAGTTTCAAACTTAATCACAAAAGGATTAAAGTGTACATATTTTTTAGCAATATTTTTAGGGTTTTTTTTACCCTTTTTGTATTTCATTTTTTTCTCTTCTGGCCTTACCCAGCAGGCTTATTCACTCTTCTGCTCCTCCATGTTTAGATTTCATTCATGAAATTATTTTGTCTCATTTCTAATTGCTTCCTGATCTACTCCTGATTTTCAAACATTTTCTTCCCCCAGTCATTCATGACTGAATTCTTTAAATTCTGATACTTGTCACTGTTTCACATTTCCTATCACTTGTATTTCTTTTAGCTCATTGTGTAATATTTGGTTAGAGTTCTCATCTACTTCATGTGTGCACTTTTTGAGCTCCTGCTCATCATGTTCTGTGGGAAGCACACTCTGAAATAGCTTAGTGTGTTGATCTTATTATAAATGCACAACGTATGAATGCACAGAATGGGGAAGTATATATGTGGTAGAGAGAGAAGTCAAGTTCAATGCACACTTCAGCTGTCAGCCTATTCAGGTATTTTTTCAAAAACACGGACACCTTGCTAAAAGTAGTAACTTTTCTTGGAGCAGACCACACCTGCACCAGGATGGATTCAGGTTGATAAAGTCTAGAATCTTCTTAGGGCAAAGGTCAGGAGGCCTCTAGTTTTACACATTCTTTTTTTTTTAAATTTTATTTTAAAGGCAGTAAAATCTACCAAAACATAACAGAACAAAGTCAATCAAAACAAAGCAGTAGAACTAGTACAGAACTTTAAAGCAAGATACTAGGAAAACAATAGGTACTGTAGTGTATCTTGTTATCTTCACAATAGTTGACCATTCCATCAGGTATAATGAAATCAAACCAAAAACAAAATAGAATAAAACCAATCAAAACAGAATATGAAATAAAGCAAAAGAAGTTAATCAGAATAAAGCAAAACAATGAGAACAATATTGGGCCTTAAAGACAAGATAGAAGGGAATCCCCCATATTTGCTACATAAAGCAACTAAATGCTTGTATTGTTTGGTTGATTTTGCTGGCCTGGGGCTGGCATTCTGAGCATCTCTTCAGAGCATGACTGTACGCAATGTAGTTTTATACATTCTTGTTGGATAATCTGGAGCTGCCCCTGGAGTGGCTGTTTCTGCTCCAAGAAAGGTTGCTACTTTGAAGAAGGTGTCTGTGTTTTTGACAAAAATTGAAGTCTGCCTTCAGTAGTCTGAGATCACTGCTATCAGTTGGGCCAACGTGCACTGACTTGTAGCAAGATCTGGGCAGAACCTCTAGCGTTTTCACTATCCAAGCCCAATTATTTTCTGTAGAGATGTTCCAGGGGTACATTTCTCTCATAAAAAACTGTATGCAATGTGAGTATGAACTTTGACATTGGTTTTTTTATGGCAACAATCTTAGTTCTGTGGTTGTGGGGCTCCATCTTGTGTTAGCATCAAGATTCAATGTTTTGCATGTGTGTCAACAATTTTCTTAGTACCATCTGTTAAAGAGTTTGTCCTTCCTCCAGTATATTTCAGCATAGTTTTTGGCTCTTTTGTCAAGGATCAGGTACCTGAACTGCTTAGAGTTGTTTCTGTACCTTCTATTTTGTTCCACTGATTTTTTTTTTATTTTAAAGAAAAAAGAAAACAGAAAAATCATGAAGCAAGCAAACCAAATAAACAACAACAAAAACAAAATGACAACAATGACAAAAACAATAGTTGTACAGGATTTCAAAACAACATGATAGGAATTTAACAGTGGTTCTTATATTGCATATTGTTATCTTCAAAATAATTGCTCAGGTTACTAGAAACAGGTATAAAACAAAACAATATAACAGAACAAAACTTTGGATTTAAAAAAAAAAGAAGAAGAAGAAGGAAATCCCCCAGCTGCTATAATGCATATTCTTATCTTCCAAAGAGATGCTCAGGCTACCAGCTTTAAGCTTGCACTGTCAGTCAAGCAATACAAGAATTAAGTTAGTTTTTTTTTTTTCACCTCAGTTGCTATCATCTGAGCCTGAGTTGCTCCAAATCAGCCAGTTGCTTGGCCAGGAGTGGGTGTGCAGCATTACTCTTCTTGCCTCCAGCCTGCATACCAGCTGGCTCACAGGAAGGTGTGATTTGGCATCTTGATTCTCTTTCTGGCCCATGTGGCTGCCTTTCATTTATCTTAACGTCTGTTTTAATGCCTATGCCATTTTGATCACTGTAACTTTCCAATATAATTTGAAGTCTGGGATTTTGACATTTCCTGTTTTGCTGTTATTGCTATGAATTGCTTTTGCAGTTCAAGGACTCTTCTGGTTATATGTGAATTTTAGTATTATTTTTTCTAGTTCTGTGAGAAATGTTGTTGGTATTTTGACTGTGAGTTCATTAAATCTGCATGAGTTTTAGAAGTATGGCCATTTTGACAATATTGGTTCTGCCTATCCAGGAACAGCATACAGATTTCCTTTCTCTGGAGTCTTCTCTGATCTATTTCTAACTTCCCTGGTGGTCTAGGGGTTAGGATTCAGCACTCTCTCTGATCTATTTCTTCAGTGTAGTGTATTGCTCATTTAACGGTCTTTCACTTCCTTGGTTGGGTAAATTTTTACATATTTAATTTTTTTGATGCTATTGTGAATGATATTGTTTTAAAATTTTTCTCTCAGTGAATTTATTCTTAAGATACATGTACTTTATTGATTTTCATGGGTCGATTTTGTATTTTGCCATATCACTGAATTTGGTTGTCTGCTCTGGAATCCTTAAGTGGATTTGTTTTTTGGCCTTCCTTTTGAAGGATCAGTTAAGTAATGATAGCTTGACTTCTGGTTTTCATACGCATATCCCTTTTATTTCCTTCTCTTGCTTGATTGTTCTGGTTGATGTTTCCAGTAGTATAGCAAACAGGAGAGATGGTAGTTGGCATCCTTATTCTTTTCCTTATTTTAAAGTGAAAGTTTTCAATTTTTCTCTATTTAACATGGTATTTCATGTATCTTTATATAAAATTGTTCTAGTTCTGTCATTTTATAAGATTATTTTAAAACTGTTTGAATTCTATTATTTATGCACATAAAATTAAATATTTATAGGACACATGTCCTGTAGATATTCTATGATTTCTGTTTTCTTTTTTTCAGACAGAGCTTTGTTGTATTGCTTTTGCTGGCCTTAAACTCAAGAGTTTTCTGTCTCAGTTTCTTGAGTAGCAGGGATCAGGTTTCTTTTAATGATACTGAGCTTTTAAATATTTGTTAAATTAAATTTATTGTTTGCTGTTTACTTAGTACTTCCTGTGTCTCAGTGAAGAAATAGTTTCCTAAAAAAAAAGTTTAAAAAAATTCCTAGCTAGTGATGGTGGCACAGACCTGTAATACCAATACTCTGGGAGACTGAGTATCACAAATTTGTGCCCAATCTGAGCAGCTTTGTAACTTGATGGAACTGTGCCTCAAAATAAAAACAGTTTTCAAAAAACTGGGGTTGTTGCTCATTATAAAGGCCTTGGTTTTAATCTCCAGTCACACACAAAAAGAAAGGAACAAAGGGAGAAATATTCCTCTATCTATGTTTTATCTTTTAAACAAATATACTGATGCAATTTATGTGCAATACAAGGTACCCATTTTAAGTATATGCTTTGACATATGTTGAAAATTATGTGCCTACATGCAACCACTATTGTGATCAAGATACAGAATATTTTCCATCATTTAAATACTTCCTCATGCTGCATCCCAGTCAGTGCCCTACAGCACCACCACTCTGAGAAAACCAGTGCTTGCTCTCAATTGGCAAAACTTAGCTTGACATTATTAGAATCTCATCTCAATATAATGAGACATGATCCAGTTTTTACCTTTTGGCCTCTTGGTTTGCAGGGTTTTTTTTCTCTTCTTTTAGTGCTTTGAATATATTGTTCCACTCTTCTGGAGTGGAACAAGTTTCTGCTGAAAAATTTCACTGTGTTATATGACTTTCATCGGAATACATTTATGAGATGTTCAGAATTCAGTTAGCGGTGCAGTACTCCAGATGAGTGAAAAACTGACAATAATTAACTATGTTTAAGAAGAGTATTTTCATTTTGACTATTATTAACCCTCACCCAAGATTCTGTAGCTGGTATGATATCTTCCATGTATAATTGGACATAGTTATCATGCTTTAAAATCATGATCTACTAATTTTAACACTGAGTTATATTATATCAGTTCTGTATGGATTACTTTCTTTAGAATAGATTCTATTTTTCTGATTTGTTTTTTGTGAATTATTTCAAGATTTTACCTAGGACCTGATGAAAGTCATGTAGAGTCTCTGTTACATTAATATGATAATTGTTAATATTTTTAATTTTAGCATACAAGTAACTTTGTTGTCCTCTTTCTGAAAGCTTGTTCTCTTAGATATTTCACGTCTCTATTTAATTATTTTACACTTATGGGTTGCTATGTGTATATTCCACATGTTTAGTTTAGGCATCAAGCAGAGATTTGGCCAAACTAATAAAGTCTCTTTTTCATTCTCATTCTTGTTCTCATTCTCATTCTCTTTCTCTTTCTTCTCTTTCTCCACTTTCTCCTCTCTGTCCCCCCCTCTCTCTGTGTCTCTGTCTCTGCCTCTTTCTGGTTTCTCATACCAGAATGTTTGTTAGTCTTTTTCCTATGTCTTATCTTTTTCAAAAAGAGTATTTCCTATGGTCTATGGTCACGCTGTAAATTATATCAAGCAGGGCATGATGCTGCATGCCTGTAATCTCAGCACCACTGTGGAAGGCTGAACTAGGAGGACTGCAAATTTGAACCCAGTATGGGGCAACTTAGTAAGATTATTACTCAAAATAAAGAATAAAGAGCTGGGAATGTGATTCAATCATTCATATATATATATATATATATATATATATCTATCTGCATCTTTTAGGAATATATAATGTATATTTATATTATATCTATATATATAGATATCTCTCTCAATGGAATATTTACCTACATTCAGTATTTAATCTTCTTACAAGTGTTGACTATATTCCAGAATTTGCATGCTTTTATACTAACTCCAGTGCTTTTAAGTAGTTTCCCATTTTATTTTATTCCAGAATTTATAGTTATTATTAAAAAAAAAGGACTCGTACACTGTGGGGTTAGTGACACCAAAAGCAGAATTCCTGTTTGTCTTTTATTCCTGTGAGCCTTGTTGATGATTTAATCTCATAATTTTAATAAAACATTATGCTAATTAAATTTTGTATAATTACTGTATAATCATTTACTCATTTGGATGCAAATACAGGACAAGAAAATTTAATTGTAGAAATTTTGCGACTTCCTGTTAGTAGATAGTTTAAAAGAGTCAAGATACAGAGTAGCATTATTGATTTCAGAAACACATGACAATGACTGAGTCATAAGTCAAAAAAAAAAAAAAAAACACAGCTACTGTGTTCAGTGATAACAAAAGCTTGAGTGGAACACCTATAATACAGTATCAAGATTCAGGTTTGTATTATTTTGATCCTCTGAAGAGGCAACATTAAAACAAGAAGTGACCATAAATTTGCTATTTTACCTATTATGAGGAAGATCAGGAAGAGGTTGAAGCTGAAATTCAAGAGCACAGATGGATAAGAAAACAAAGTGAATTTCTTATGAGATTTATATAGAGGAAAGAAATTCCCAAACTGCTAGATGTCTAGTACAGATTTGTGTTCTCTAAAAATGAAGACTGAATTTTAGGAACAATGGAGGTTAAAAACAAAATATACTTAATGAGAGAAAGAAAGCTTCTGTTTGAGAGAGAGGCAGAAGGGATTCCCAGTGGGTTGTCAAGGACTCTGCCCTTTCTAGGGATTTTTATAGAGCTAAACCACAAGATGGAGGGTGGGGTCCAAGGTGGGGAAAAATGGGAAATCACAAGATGGATATGGGGTGGGACAGAACTATGGTCAACCAATAAGACTATGAGCATAATTGCTTAGGTAAAATTGATTAAGTCAGGGACAAATGGGGAAGCGAGTCATGTAGCAAGTGGGCATGAATACAGAACAGGACATTTTCCCATATGAGGCTGGGTTAATGGCTCCTTCTGGCTTCCTCAGCTGATGGATACTTATTTAGAATATCAATCCCTGATGTGGGTCCTTAGGAAATATATGGGTGCATTTGTTAAATCTTTTGCTTTGAGGTCTGGCCCACAGTAAGAGGTGTCTTTCACACAGTTGCAAGGTATCTGGTTTTCTGCACTGACTCCTTCAATGTAATATAATATGCTATAATATTTCTATCTAACTCAGCTGCCTATAACAATATTGATCTATGATTCACAAATTTACTTGTAGCTTATCACTTGATGTTTTGATGCACACTTAGAGGATTTCATTTTTTGTTTCTTTACTGAATCTAGTATAAGTTTGAATTTCCATTTTTTAAAATTTTGGTATAAAACAACTCATCTAAAAATCATTTCAAGTACTTGTATCAGAGAACTAAATCTACCTCCTCCATTCCTTGCCAAAGTACTAGAAAAAAAGCCTGTAAAATCAATTATACATTGTTACAACTCTCAACTGTAGAAAGGATCTTGATTACATGTCATTTGTAGGAGTGTGAAACCTTTTAATCACATCACTTGGATTCCGTGTTTAAGGATTTTATCACCATTTTTCTTCTGTTATTTAGATAAAGTCAGCCTATGAGGAACAAAGCAGCACATACAGTAAAGGTAAGTCAATAAAATAGAGAAAGAAAAGAGTTTTATTTATTCAACAAATATGTATTCAATGTTTAATATGCATCAGGACGTATCCCAGGGGATGGAACTAAACTATTTAGCGAAAACAAACAAACACCAAAAATCTTTCAATAGAGACAAATACAAGAAAAATACAATCATAATTGCAACATAAATTGTGATACAGCATATGTTAAGAAAAAAAAAGAATGAGGGTGAGAATGTTTCTCAGAGGTTGATCTATGAATTGAAACTAAGCATAGTGATACAATCCATGTCCCTGAATTGAGTCATATCTAATCATATCTGACTTGATTCTCTAGGTTTTTTAAGCCAGTAAGTTTTCTTTTCTTAAGTTAGATCATACTGTGATTCTTTCACTTGAAAAACAAAGGTAGTCAGTTGTCCCCAACCTTTTTGGCACTTTGGACTGGTTTCCTGGAAGACAATTTTTCCATAGAGGAAATGGTGAACAGGCATGGTTCCAGGATGATTGAAGTATTTTATATTTATCATGCACTTTGCATCTATTATTATTACATTGTGTACTTTATTTCTATCATTATTGCATCAGATTTTGATAAGGAGTGCCTAACCTACATCTCTCGCATGCGCAGTGCAGAGTAGTGTTTGTGCTCTTATGAGAACCTAACACAGCCATTGATGTGACACAGGTAGTGAAACCAGGTATGAAAGCCAGAGCTACTTGGAGCAGCCCTAAATACAGAAGAAGTTTTGCCTGTCAATAACCTCCTACTGTGTCGCCTGGTTCTAACAGCCCACTGACCAGTGCTGGTTTGTGGTCTCGGGATTGGAAACCTGTAGAAGTATTTTCTTAGTATACTTTAATAGTTGCAAGGAGAGAAAAAGGCAGAGATAATAAATATGGCTTATGTAGTTATGGAGCCTGAGAAGTCCCACAAGCAGTTACCCAGAGAGCATGAAAATCTGACAGTGTGAGC
>RJWM01041036.1:0-15164 GCA_004363535.1 Dasyprocta punctata
GCTCAGTAGGATTCTCTGGCTCCAGATCAAACAGCAAAAAAAGTGTCAGTGTCTGAATTCAAACTTGGATGTGATTCTACGAAGAGGAATAATTATATGTACGCATTTGGCAGGCTGAGCATCTAGGGGCCATCTGGCTTAGCAGCCTGAGGAAGACTGTATTTCTGAGCAGCTTCTTTTTTTAGATGAAAGCAAGATGGGAAAAATAAGCTGGCAAACTGCTTTCCCTCATTTCCAACACTGGTGTGATTTGTGCTCAGCTCTGCCCTCCTTCTAATTCCCAAATGCTGCTTGTTCACGTAGCTCTGAAGTTGGCTCCAGCTGCCCTTGGGTGAACTGTTGCTGGCTCCGCCATGGCCCCACAGCTGGCATCTGGGAAAACCAAAGGACAAGAAGCAGAGGAAGCTGGAGACATTGGAGGGCTGGGCCAACACCAGCTGGTCCCAGGTCTGGCTGGGGAACAAAAAGCTGATGGGGGTGGGGACAGGGATCCCTGCTCCCTGTGTCAGTCAACAGGAGGATGCTCTTTCCCATCCAACAGATGGGCCCTGCTCCTGGAATAATGTAATACGGTGCAATAATAAATATGGCACAGACTGTAGCTCTCAGGGGAAGAAGGAGGCCAAGAGATCAAATGTTAGTTGAATTTCATCAAGATGCATAGAAGCGGTGGACTTGAGATGGGCCTGAAGCATTAGTGGTATTTGGATGTACAGAAAGGAGGCTGTGGAGGCCCTGAAAACAAGCAAGACATCATGAGAAAGGGTGCAAATGTCTGGGGAGTGGGAGGACACTGTAACGCTTTGGGAAGAGTTGTGAGAAGTGGCAGGCAGGAGAGGAAGGGTGAGACCAGATGGAGTAGGGAAATGAGATGTGTTTCTACAAGAAAGGGGTGCTCCTGTTGGTTCTTAACAACTCGATATAGAAATATGAAACTTTCCAGAACTACTGGGGCCTTAAAGATCAGCTAATTCAACCATCACTACCCGACTCCCAATTTACTGATAGGAAGGCTGAAGTCAAAGGAGAAGCACGTACAAAATCACAGAGCAAGAGATAGTGACAAGTGTCAAGAGCTCAGAGTCCCAGAAAACCAATTTGGTCCTCTTTCCACTAGACCATCTCACTAACCTGGTATTTTGACACAAAAGCAGACACATCTGGCAGCAGAAGACGGGGGATAAGAGAAACTACAGTTTAGGAACTGAAAGCACTAGTATGGGTGAGTTGGTGGAGAATAGATGTAAACAAATGGAAAGGATGGGCTGGGTGTGAGAACCACCAAGGACAAGAAACAAGAAGGCTTAGTAGGAAATGGGATCTAGCAGCAAGGGAGAGTGCGCAGAGACAGTACACAGGCTGGGGGATTTCTCCTGGGGACACAGCCACATCACCCTGTTTTCCAACCTCAAAGGAAGCAGACAAAAAATTAATACAGCTAGGTTTATTGTCCGCTCCCCACCCTCAGTCCTCCCCTCAGCAACTTCCACACAGATCCTCTCCTCTGTGTCTCCCGCTTGACATTTTAGGACTTTTGGTTTCCATCTGTTATACTGATGTATGTATTTGGATGATCAGTTCTGAAATAAAACCCAAACCAGAAACTAAGAGTGTGGACTCCTCCTGGGGATACTAGGGCCTATAGTGCTAGAATAGGGTGTGGGTTTTGATTTTTGGTGTGAGGAGCTGGAAAATCAGAGCAAGAAAATGAAAAACTGTCTCTTATCACATAGGTCCACCCTGACGTGAAAACATAATGGTATGTGTCACAGTGTGTGAGTGTAAAGGATGAAAAAAGATTACTTGGAAATGAGATTTAGCTTAATCACTGAGGGAGGGGGTGAAGAAGAAGAAGAAGAAGAAGAGGAAGAAGAAAAGAACTTTGGGCGAGGAAGTGTCTCAAGGCAAGGCAGTATTTTGGGGGGCAGGGGAAAGACAGTGGCCAGACACAACATCATTAACGTAAACTTTTTGTTGTTTAACCATTTGCTCCTCACAGAGCCTGTGTGCTTTTGCCCCACAGTTTAACCACTCACTCCTTGGTCAATTCCCCACAGGAAAGAGCTGAGTGGCAGGTAGAAGGCAAACTCGAGGAGGGTAATCATGAAAACTACATGCTAGAAGAAGTTAAACCAAGACCGCGTGGGTCATTATATTTAACCTTGTTGGTAAAGAGGGCCAAGTGAAACAACACTAGTAATGGATAATACTTAATTGAGCCCTTATATAATCACTGTGCTTATCATGTACTACTTCATTTAATGATCACACACACAAAAAAAAATGACCACAGCAACAGTATGAGGTAAAGAGAATTCTCAATTTACAAGTGGGGAAAGCAGAAGATACAGAAGTTAATAGATTAGGATAATATGACAGGCCTAGCAGTGTTTAAACTGTCTGATTTTTAAGACCATATATATATATTTTTTTTTTGTACCAGGGATCAAACTCATAACCTCACACTTGCCAGGCAGGTGTTTGTGCCGCTGAGCTATATTCCCAACTAAAGACCGTATTCTTAATCGTGCTTTTCCTGAGTGAAATCCACAGAGCCCCTGACCCACTGTCCTCAGTGAGGCTTAGTTCCATTTTTTCCTAGAGTTGGGAGTATCACTGAAACCCAATAAAGGTATATGGAAATTGCTGGAAACCTTGATATTTCTGAGTTAATCTGTATGAAATTCTATTGCCCATATTCTGATGGTTGGAAGCATGTGTATTTCGCACTATGACACAGTGATTATGAGCTTGGGTTTTGATGCTCAAATCCTAGCTTTGGGAAATTCTTGCTGCAAGGCTGATTAAATCACTTCTCTAAGCGTTTGTTTCCTTATACATAAAATGAAGCTAATGTCACCTGATCTCAAAGGTTATTATGGGAACCATGTAATGCATGTAAAGCACCACGTATGATCCCTGACACATAGTATGGGTCCAAGAGATGTTGACCATTACAATTATCATTATCGTCATTGTCATTTTGCCACACAGCCATGGTCAGTGACACTTGGCCTCTGCATCTGACTGAAATGAGACAGTGAGCTTCCTGCAGAGGAAGAATCCCAAGTGTAGCATGGCCTTCTTCTGTCCCTGACACTCTGTGGGCCTAGGGACAAGTGGTACCTCAGAAGAAAAAGGGGGCAGAAGGTCTCCAAGAGGTCACAACAGGGAGTTGGAATCCATCATTTGACATTTTAAGAGCCCAATAGTCTTCCTGAAGAAGGGTAAGAGGGAGGGCTGTGTCAGGACACAGTGGAAAGGTGTGGGGACAGTGCTGGGGACATAGCAAGAACCCAACTAGTCTTAGGATGGCACATCAGGAATTAGAGGGATGTGGAAGCTCATTCCATCTTAGATTTACTTATCTTCTTGATACACCATCTTGTGCCTTCACAATATTCCACTAGGAGCCTCTGGCATGGAGAACAAGAAGACGCAAAAGAAACCAACACATCTTCTTTTGGGAAAAGATGCATTACAATGAAATTTATTACCACAAGCCAGCTAGTGTGAGAATTACCTTACTTATCTGAAGGCATTTTTCAGCATAGCATGGTGGCACATGGCTGTAAACTCAGCACTCTGGGAGGCCGAGGCAGGAACATGACAAGTTTGAGCCCAGCCTGGGCAACTTTTGGTCTGTGTCCAAACCCCAGGCAGTCAGAGGAATCATAAGTTCCCTGCACTAAAGGTAACAGTTTGGTAGCAGAAGAGTTGCCAAAGCTCTCGCTCATCAACTGCCCAGGTTCCTTTACACACAGCCTCAAATAACATGACTGATTTCTCAGTTCACTGCACATCAGGAGTTATAGTCTGGATGTCAACAGGGAGAGCCACTAGTGGCTGGTATATGAAAGGCTCTGAAGAGTGACAGCTGGCAACCTGGCCACAAGGGAGATGACACAAACCCTGAAAGCAATTGAAAGAACTAAGAGGGCAACTGCTGGGAGCTACATGGCATAGGCACAAATAGCTATCCATACTTTCATAGACCAGAGGGCACCACCTCTCTAACATAAAATATGGTACAAATATTTTAGCTCCCTAGGGATGGCACAGGATATCAAGGATGGCCATATGACATGCTTTGGCTTATGAAATATGAATGAAAAAAATGAGTGTCACTTCTAGATAAAATCTTTTACAGCTGGTAGGTGCCTCACCATGTGGATTAGTCAGCTTTCCTATTACTGGAACAAAAAACCTGGCAACACCTACAATTTAAAGGAGGAAAGGATTATTTTGGCTCATAGTTTCAGTGGGTTCAGTCAATGGCCACCCAGTTCCAAAGCAGAATGGCATGGTGGAAGTGCTTGGTGGAGAAAAGCTGCTCATGTCGTGGTGGCCAGGAGGCAGAGAAAAAGGAAGAACAAGGGACAAAAATACAACCTTCCAGGTAGTAGCCCTAGTGACTCACCTTTTCTGTCCATATCCTACCTACTAACAACACATTCAGTTACTGAACTCATCACTGATAAACCCACTGATGAATACAGTATCTCCATGATCTAACCATCATCCAAACACATGAGATTTTGGGGAGACATTTTAGATATAAATCACGACACCATGCTTTCACCCAGTGCTACATAGTGACTGCCAACCCTTCCCCAGAGTGGCAGCTTCACCAGCATGGGTACCCAAGGAAATAAACATGACACAGGGCATGGCCTACAGGTGTTCTGCAGAGGAAAAGCAGCATGGACAAGATACAAACTTCTGTTACTTTGGCGGCTGCTTGTTACACCATATAATCTAAGTCGACTGACACATCCTAAAAAGCTAAATGAGGTCACTTTAAGTATATGGGGAAAAAACCAAGTAGTATGTGTGTATGTGCATGTGTGTTTTGGGGGTGGGTGCCAGGAATCAACCTCAGGACCCTGTGCTTGCCAGGCAAGTGGGATACCACTGAGCTACATCCCTGGCTATGTGTGTTATCTTTTAGGCAAAGTATTATTCAAGAGTCAGTATGTTGCTGGATGAGTCATTACCAGAACATGAACTGGATGGAGAAGGGTCTGGTTTCTGAACCTGAACCACTCCTTTCTCTTAGGAGGCTCCAAGTTTCCTTTTCAGGGCTTTAGCAAACCCACCTGCATTATTTATGGTCTAAGGCAGAAACTGTTCACACGCTACTGCTGCCTGAACCAGCCCTTTGGCACTTGCTATACCAACACAGGGTTGGCCTAGGGCTGGTCCTGAGTGCTGAGGGGCTCTGGTTCCCATCTGGTGGCATTTATCCCCATGTGTGTGCTCTTAGCATATGAAATCCACGGTGTATTGTAAGAAAAAAACAAGCCAACAACTTCAGAGTAGACATTTTTAAAGTATACATGGAACATTTACAAAATCAACCTCATACTGGGTCAACAATTAAGTTTCAATAAATCTTGAAGGATGGAAATCATGTAGATCATTTTCTCTGACCACAAAGCAATTTATCTAGAAAATAATAACTATAACTTAGACAATCCTCCTACATTTAGAAAGTAGAAAACACACATTTTAATAACCCACAAGTTATATACTCTCTCACTTAATCCTCCCCACTATTCATAAGGTAGACCCTCATTTTAGAAATGTAGGCATTGAGACTGGAAAAAGAATATCAATTGTTCGAATTTACCCAGTTGGCAATAGTGGAACCAGGACTCAAAACCAGACTATCTAACTCCAGAACCCAGGGTTGTAATGATAGCCTCCTGACCCTGTGTCTCACTGGAAATCACAGGTCATCCTGCTTGCTTTGGGGCCCTAACCTTGAGCTACCATGCAGAAGCACATTTCCCTTTTGTTCCAGCCTCTTCTGGGGTCCCCTTCCTTGCATTAAAGTGAGAAGTCTTGGAGTCTAAGGTGGATATCCCCATCCAGCTTTGAACTACATCTCGAGGAAAACTTCCTTTCATTCTAAAGATTTTTTTTTTCACAGAGTGGTTAGTGAACAAAGAAAGACAGAAGGAAAAGTCACTTCCAGATGGCTCCCCATCTTGCTCTAATGCAGATTAAATAGAGAAAATATTCTAACATATCATTAGGCAAACATGAGTATCGATATCACTTAAATTATAAATGGAACGGAATGCAAACCTGGTATCCTGACTTAAATTTGGGCCAGGACTCTCAGAGATAAAGAACAGATAATAAAAACACCCTGATTCTAAGTAAGTTGGAGGTTCACGGCATGTGAGGTAGGAGGCAAGACCAAGCCAATCTTAGACTTCTCTAAGAAGTGGCTCCTGAGTTTATGCTGAGCAAACCACCTCCCTCTTGTGGCAAGGGCCTGTGTGAATGGGTACTGAGTACAGTTATTCTACCCGCCCATCTCAACCTACTCATGTTGTTTCCTGTCAGGATATACTTTTGGCAAAACCCCAAAGACACCCAGAGCTTCTGAGATAGCTCAGCATCCCTGGGCTTGTGTCTCTCCCTGTGTTATGAGAACAATACTGTCTGCCTCTTGTGGGCTCATGTCACTCAATACTAAGTGCCCGAGGCTGTGTTTCTTGCAATGGGAACACCTGAAAATAAATGCAAAATGTGATGATACTACATATCCTAAAAAGTCACCTGAAGTGCTCATATTTCAGCAAATGGCCCTTTGAGGGAGAAGGCTGAGGGGCAGGAAGAGAGTGCTAGGTGAGGGGCCCCAAGATTTTCACTCTGTCCCCTGGCTTCTCATTTTTGCTAAAGAAGCAACCCTGTCTCACAGGGAGGGAGCAGGCCCACCAGGCTCGCCAGGTTGTCTTCATTCCAGGTCTCATGGGTTCAGCTTGGAGCCTGGGGCACTTCCAGTCCCAACCCACTGCTTGCTCCCCACACCACCAGGGCTCAGGCCCCAGAGTCAGTTTGCCAATCAGCGAGTGATCAGTCCCAATGTGAGTTTAACATCAGGTCCAAGATTAAAGTACCCAGTTATCCAATTAGCAGTGTGATTTTTTTTTTTTTTGCGGCACCAGGGATCGAACTCACAACCTCACGCCTGCCAGACAGGCGCTTAAGCCATTGAGCCAAACTCCCAGCCCTAGTTTTTTGAGGCAGGGTCGCACTATGTAGCTCAGGCCAGCCTTGTGCTCGCATTGTAGCCCAAGCCCGCCTTGAACTCACAACACTCCACCTACCTCAGCCTCCAGTGTGCTGGAATTAAAGGCTTGTGCCACCACGCCCGGCTAGCAGTGTGATTACATCCTCTTAATCTGTGCAAAATAGTCATGTTGACCACTTCCTGATAGGATATGGGTGCTTCTAGGCAGCCCCCAAATGGAAACTTGGTTCATGTAACCTTTTACTAATGGCTAGCTGTGCCTACAGACTAGACAGATGGTGTGGGGCCCCTGGAGTGAGCGATGGTCCGATGCCTTCAATGAGGCTGTCCCACTGGTCATAGTCCTCTTGAAGGTCTGCATGGGGGAAAAAAAGGAAGGTCAGGCACATTATTGTTAAGATTAGCTTCATGAGTTGCTCTCCAGAATTCAGTGGGCTGTCCTCAAGAAGCACCAACCAAAAGAACTGATTACAGTGGCTGTAATGGTGGTGGCGTTACCTTTAAAAACAACTTTCATAATCCATGACAACTTGATAATGGACCAGAGGGCAACACTTCATGAAGGAGAAATCTTTCCAGGGACTGCGCCAAATGCTTTATGTGTACCCACACAGTTTTCACAATATCCCCATAGGCTAAGTACTAAACTTTGACCTACTTTATAATTAAGGAAATTGAGAATGAAGGAAGTGACCTGATTTACCCAAGGTCATGACAGCTGCTAAGTGATAGAGACAGAATTTAAACCCAGGTCAGAAAGGCAGAGAAAGCCGGGCATAGTGGCACACACCTGTAATCCCAGCACTTGGGAGGCTGAGGCAGGAGGATCATTGTGAGTTCAAGACCAGCCTGGGCTACAAAATGAGCTCAAGGCTAGCCTGAACTGCATAGTGAGACCCTGTCTCAAAAAGACAGGAAAAAAAAAAAAAAAAAAAAAAGGCAGAGAAAATGAAGGCTACTTCCAGGATCAGGAATATTAATAAGAATAGGCTATCAGTCCCCCAGCCAGTAGATACAAGGCCAATATCACCCTAGAGTAGAGCAACAGGGCAGCAACATCATGGAGAGGCCTAACACCAGGCATGACTCAACAAGGCCCTGAAATTGTGGGCAAAGAGGTCAAATTACAGAGCAAAAAGTCAGAATGGGGCTAAGCCATCAGGTTGAGGGAGGAAGGTGCAGCTGAGGAGGCAAAGAGTCCGGGACAAACAGAACCTGGGACAGAGACAGGGACCACTCACATTTATCTTTGGATCCCCAGTGTACCGCCCAGAACCTGCTGGCAAATAGGTCCTCAACACATAATGTTTCATATTCATTAACTCAAGCCAGGTGCAGTGGCACACACCTATAGTCACTGGTACTTGGGGGGCTGAGACAGGAAAAGCACTTGACTGCAGGAGTTCACGGCCAGCCTGAGCAATATAAAGATTTTTTTTTAAAAAGAGAGGAAAAAAAAAAAAAAAAAAAAAAAAAAAAAAAAAAAAAAAAAAAAAAAAAAAAAAAAAAAAAAAAAAAAAAAAAAAAGGAAGAAAGAAGAGAAAAACAATTTGAGCCCAGACTGAGCAACTTAATGAGTTGAGATCTTGTCTCAAAATAAAAAAATGAAAAGTGAGTGAGGATGCACCTCAGTGTGAAGACTCTGAACTACAAAAGGAAAAATTTCCCAGTACCATAAAAGGAAAAAAAAAAACGAGCACACTTACTACTGCCACACTCTGCTCTTGATGCTAAGAACATGTCCAAGAACAAAACAGAAACACGCATCCTCAGAGAGCTCATAATCAAGCGAGCAGAGATAAACAATAAACGTATTAAATTATGTAGGATGTGAAAAAGACATAAATGTTATAGGGAAAAAAAGTTCACATGTGGGAAGTGGTGATGGTGACCAAGGGTGGAGGGGAGGGTAGAATGTTTCAAAAATGGTGGTCAGATGGGCCTCGCCGAGAAGCTGAGATTTTAGCCAAGACCTGCAGGAGGTGGGAACGAGCCAGAACGCCAGGGAGGAATGTTGCAGGCAGCAGGAGCGGCCAGTGCAAAGGCTCTGAGGCAGGCGCGTGGTGGGAGCACTGAGGGTTCACGGCTCAGTGAAGCAGGCCAAGGGAGGAGCATCAAGAGGTCAGGCGGGACTGGGCAGCTGTGTTGCACAGGGCACAGGCCCGGCAGAACGAAAGGCTGGCGTCAACTCTCAGAATCATGGAGCCACGGAGGATCCTGAGCACAGGAGTGGCAAGATCTACTTGCTTCTAAAAGAATCACTCTGGCTGCTCTATTAGAAGACTGTTGGGGAATCAGAGCAAGCTGAGACCAGTTAGGAAACTACTGCCGTAATTTAGGTGAGAGGCAATCTGGACAGCACGGTAGCTGTGGGGGTGGAGGCAAGTGATTAGACTTCAGGTGTGTTTTGAAGTCAGTGCCAGCAGGACTTTGAGAGGGGCTAAGTGGGTGGGGTAAAAGAAGAGACAAGGATGAAGCCTCTGATCTGAGTAACTAAAAGGATGCAGCTAGCACCATGCTCTTCAATCACCAGAACTTTGAGCTAAATAAGCCTCTTTTGTCTATAAAGTACTCAGTTTCAGGCATTTTTGTTATAACAACAGAAAACAGACTAAGTCAAGATCCAAGCATGAGCCCTGGAAGTAGCAATGCGAGAAAGGAGAAAATCCACAGCTGTTATCCAAAGCAGAGACAGGACTTCCCAGGAGAGGGCGTCATCAAGCCTTCAGCAGCTGTGAGAGTTCCAGTGAGCAGAGGAGGGAGAACTGACTGTGACCTGTGAAGGTCCCCAGTTTTCATGGAGCACTGTTGCAGAAGCCTGAGTGGAGTGGGTTTTAGAGAAAAATTTTAAAAAGTGAAGACAAACCTGGCACAGTGGCAAATGCCTGTAATCCCCGCACTCAGGGAGGCTGAAGCAGGAAGATCCTAAGTTTGAGCCCAACTCAGGCAACTTAGAAATTTAGCAACACTGCTGCAAAAGGCAGGCCTGGAGATGTAGCTCAGTGCAGCTGCCTGAGTTCTGTCCCCTACTAGTAGCACAGTATCACATACTCATACCCACATACACACAAAAGAAAAAAGTGTAGATATTGTTTTAAGGAGTTTTGCTGTTATTGGGGAAAACAGAAATGGAAGGGATACCGAGGTCATTGCTCTTCCACTAAGTTACCCCCAACCCAAGAGTTTTTCTTTTTATTGTTTTTTGATGGTACTGGGGATCAAACTCATGACCTCATGCTTGCCAGGCAGGCACTTATGCAACTGAGCTAAATCCCTGGCCTCTTCTTTTTAAATAAGGCAAGCGAAATGAACCAATGGAGAGGGAGAAACTGATGACCTAAAGTAAAGAGGGAGAAACTGCGGGTGTCCACAGGAAGCAGTGCTGGTGTGGCGTGCAGAGGCCGAGGAAGTGCTGGAGGCTTCCAGTTAAGTGAAGTGGGAGGCAGAGTTACTCAGCTGCGAGGCTGAGGGAAGAGGTGCTAGAGGTTGGAGGAAGGAGGCGTGAAACTGTCTTCCAGGGCAGCAGGAGGGAGGCTGGTGTCGGAGACAGGAGCTACGTGTGTACTTCATACCTAGGAGGCAACAATCTCCTTGCGGGGGAGGTGACACCTGAATCAGCAGGACATGTGTGCACTCTTCAGAGGTGATTTTCAGGAGTTATGTGTGGCTGAGCCACTTAGAGCCTATTTTAGATTCTTATGTGACAATACACTATGTGGCTCCCAAAAACCTTTTCTTCTTTGTAAAGCTGATTAGCCCTAGAAGACAGCACTGGCCTTTTTTTTTTTACCGGCACTGGGGATCGAACTCACAGCCTTGCACCTGCCAGAGCAGGCGCTTAAGCCACTGAGCCAAACTCCCAGCCCTGGTTTTTTGAGGCAGGGTTACACTATGTGGCTCAGGCCCGCCTTGCGCTCACGTTGTAGCCCAAGCCAGCCTCGAACTCACACCGCTCCTCCTACCTCAGCCTCCTGAGTGCTGGGATTAAAGGTGTGTGCCACCACACCCGGCTTGAGAGTGCTGGCCTTTAATCAGCCTCTATCTTATGTCCTATCACCTGGGTCACTACAAAAGCTTTTCAGCTGGGCTCTCTGCCTCTTACTACCTCATTTTCATCCTTGGGATGCAGGCCGACTGCAAACACAAGTCTAGTCATGGCCTTCTGCTGGAAACCCACCAGTGGCTTATTATACCTTGTGAATATAATTCAAACTTTTTTTTTTTTTTTTTGAGACAGGGTCTTATGATGTAGTTCAAACTGGCCTTTAACTCATTATGCAGCCCAGGCTCACCTCAACTCAGTGATCCTCCTGCCTCGGCCTCCTGAGTGCTAGGATTACAGGCATGCACTACCAGGCCTGGTTCAAATTTGTTTCAGCAAATACATGGATCTCTATGTCTAGCTTCTGATCTTTTATCCTTGCCTTTCAAAAACTCACTAGCCTGAGCTCCAGATATGCTAACCAGTTTTCCAACTGATCAACTCCACATAAGGGTTTGTGCTTTCTGCCAAGAGTCCCTTGCCCCTTCCCTGCCTCTGAATTCTCTTTGTTCATCAAGTTCAAAGGCAAACATCACTCTGCCTGAGAAGTCCCCTTTCCCGGTTGTTCTTCCTATCCCACCAGTTAGCTGCCTGTCATCCAGGTCTCCCTAGACTGACTGCATACTGTGGTCATGAATTTACCACTCATCATCATCAGAATCAGCAGCAGTAGAGTGCAGCAAGAAAGAACATGGGCTTTGGAATTAGACAGCCGGGGCTGCACACTGGCTTTGCCAGTTAATAATGAGATAACCTCAAACAAATTAAATAAATACTCTAAGCTTCAGTGTCTTCATTTAGAAAATGAAGTTAATGAAGTTAAAAGTACCTACTAGAAAGGCTGTCTTCAGAATTACATGTGATCATGCACCTAAATCCTGAGTAGTACTGCTGGCATAAAGCACCTGGCATACATCAGGTCCTCAGCAATCTTCCTACCATCTAATCTCTGCTGCCTCTCACCACAGGCACTGCTGCTAAAGGGAGGCCAATCACACACAGTGGGCTCCCATCACCTTCACTTTTAAGGTCTTATAATAACATGGTCATTATACCGACACAGCCTACGCAGAAGCAGGGAAAGTGGGCTGAGGACCAGGCGGCCAGGTGCCATGTGAGCCTGAGATGTGATCCATTCCCTCCCACCAGGTGATAAAAATGATGCTCTAACATCTCTATGAACCCGAAAGTCTCTCAAGTCAGGCTGGAATAATGGCTCAGATGTGCAAGCTGGAATAGGCAGGTATAAATTTACAAATGCAAATTTGGTCCAGAATGTCAGTACATTAACAATAGAATATATGTGAAGCACCACCCCCCTGCCATGAGGATTGAACCCAAAGTCTTCACACTGCGCTACATCTGTATCCCTTTTTATTTTACTTTATTTTTTATCTTGAGACATGGTCTTGCTAAGTCAGTAAATTGCCTAGGCTGGGCTTGAATTTGTAATTCTCCTGCCCCAGTTTTCCAGAGTGCTGGGGTTATAAGCGTGTGCCACCATGCCTGGTAGGACACGTATGTTTCTAACGCAAACCCAATCCAAATCAAATGTTGCACATAGGTGGGAAATGTGAATCCATCCAGGTCTTCCAACTAGAGGTTTAGTGTCTATAGCATAGAGGCAACAGTTCTACAGTACCAGGTGTGTGTCTGACCAGATCTAGCATGTCATGTTCAAGTCAGGGCATCACTTTCTTTTCTTTTTTTCTTTTCTTTCTTCCTTCCTTCCTTTCTTGATTTTTTGTCTTTTTGAGACAGTGTCTTGCTATGCAGTTCAACTAGCCTTGAGTTCACTTTGTAGCCCAGGTTGGTCTTGAACTCACAACGACCCTCCTGCTTCAACCTCCCGAGTGCTGGAATTACAGGAGTGTACCACCCCACCTGGCTAGGGCATCACTTTTTTTTTTTTTTTTTTTGCGGCACTGGGGATCGAACTCACAGCCTCACACCTGCCAGACAGGCGCTTAAGCCACTGAGCCAAACTCCCAGCCCTAGTTTTTTGAGGCAGGGTCGCACTATGTAGCTCAGGCTGGCCTTGAGCTCACGATGTAGCCCAAGCCAGCCTCGAACTCACAACGCTCCACCTACCTCAGCCTCCCGAGTGCTGGGATTACAGGTGTGTGCCACCATGCCTGGCTGGGGCATCACTCTTTAAAAGGGTACTGACAAATAACACTGTCCCCAAAGGAAGGGGTCAGTGAGCGGCAGCATGGGGGATGGAAGAGGGAAAAGGTATTTTAACTTAATGAACAGAAAACTCAGAGAGGGCATCAGAGGTGACTTCAAATACACAAGGAACTGCCATGTGCCAACTGAGGCTTCTTTGGTCAGCTCTTGAGGGGTAAACCGGGCAAGTGCGAGGTACAAAGCATCATGTCTTGCTGTTAGATCAGAGGTCAAACCTTAGCAGTCCAGGAGAGCCCAGGCCCTCCTGTGCCTAGCACCTGTGAGGAAGGTTCAGCCTCATGCAGGTAACAATATCTCCCTCCTTCTGACTGCACTGAAAAGGGACACCTGATCAAGAGAGCTCTAGACCTAGGCTGGACAGTGTTCTATAATGCTTTGGTAGGCAAAGATGAGCTGATACAGGTCAATTTGTCTGTCTTTGGAATCTGATGTAAGAAGTCCAAAAAATATGGCTGTGAGCAGTAAAAGCTGCAGGGGAAAGGCATAAGCCCACAAAGCACAGAGAATAAGCCACAAGTGGTTGAAGCCACGTGGGGTTATAAGGCAGCAGAACTGAATGAACAGATGGTATCAGTGAGAGAAAAACACAGAGCAGAAAGAAAGAAAAGGGCAGACTGGGGCCAAAACAATAACAACAACAAAAGACAGAGAGAAAAGAGGAAGGGATTGAAGGTGGGCCTGTGAGACAGACTGTATGGGCGGTCAGTCTCACAGGTGACCTGAGCTTCTGTAATTCCAGACGGCCCCTGTGATCCAGCTATACCCTGCTAGACAAATTTTATTTCTCAAGGTAAAGTAGTGAATGTCCAGTCTTCACAGCCCAAAAATCTTACCTAGAATTTCAACTCTTAAAACTGTTTAAGTTTACAGCGGTAAGGAGGGCTTGACTACAACAGGGGAAGACATAAGAGGAGAGGACACTTCCTCTGGCTGGAAGCTGGGCCAGAGACCTCTAAAGGCCTTGCCAGTTATGACATTAGTCACAATTCCTCTGTGCTTGGTTCTTTAAAGCACTTCCATATATTTAGTCCAGTTAACATCACAAGCTTGCCACAATGCCCATCAGGTGACAGCTAAGTTTAGGTTAGGATAGACATGGTGGAGTAGAGAGTGGTGAATGGCCTGTTTACAGTGAGGAAAGCAAAGCTGAGAAAGGTTAAGTGAGTAGGCCCAGGTCAATTTTTTTTTTTTTTTTTT
Source organism: Dasyprocta punctata (assembly GCA_004363535.1). Taxonomy (NCBI): domain Eukaryota; kingdom Metazoa; phylum Chordata; class Mammalia; order Rodentia; family Dasyproctidae; genus Dasyprocta; species Dasyprocta punctata. The sequence continues at coordinate 14,478 of RJWM01041036.1, forward strand.
TGTCTTTTGAGACAGTCTCACTATGCAGTTCAGGCTGGCCTTGCACTCACTTTATAGCCCAGGCTGGTCTCAAACTTGCAACGATCCTCCTGCCTCAGCCTCCTGAGTGCTAGGATTATACACATGTGCCACCATGCCCAGCAAGGCTTGGGTCATTTACCTAGTAAAAGTTAGAGTAGAGTCTCCAAATTTTCAGGTAAATGTTTTTTCTCTACTTCTATGTAACTCTCCTTTTCACTCAGACCCCAATCATTTCAGGATAGACCACTGTGATGTGAAGAAACTCAAGGGATCCCAGATCTGTCCCACAGGCCCCAGTTCAGTCCTTACCGAGGTGTTTCTGCAGGAAAGCCAACATGGCCCGCACCATAATCTCCTGACCTTGGTAGGGGTCCAAGCTCCCACGAGTTTGAGCAGAAAATAATTTACCAATTAAGTTGCCAGTCACAAAAGCAAAGTCAGTTTGATTCCGATGAATACAGCCACTAGAGGAAAAGAGAAACAACTGGTAGGGGTCTGGAGATTAACATATACATATGCACCTACTGTGTGCAAGGTGCTTTCCATACATTATCATGCGTAATTTTCACACCAACCTTGTGAAGGACGTATCATCCCCTTTGACACAATCAGAGGAGGCAAGTGGTCTCCTCAGGGGCACGCTGACAGCAGAGGGCAGAGCTAAGA
>RJWM01041037.1:0-15129 GCA_004363535.1 Dasyprocta punctata
AGCCTCCCGAGTGCTGGGATTAAAGGCATGCGCCACCACGCCCGGCTAATCCCTTCCAATTTTAATTCTGTGATTCTTACCCACTTTTGCCTCCTGGTGCCTCAGGTGTCTCCTGAGTGCTCCAGGTTAATGGGAGCAGATCTGACATCACGGTTCTGCTTTTCCACCTCTGCCCCACAAAGCAATGCATCCAGCACCTCATCTTCCACGTGCATCATGCAGGCAAACCTTTCAGGCTGCCTGGTGGCTGGATATCACATTTCCCTTGCTAACTACAGTAGTATCTCACTGTGAAGTATAACCCAGTTATAATCCAAAACATATCGTATGAAACCATGCACTTCTCAGTAATTTGCTAATTCTTTTAAGCAACTCATGAATCTGAGATCACTTATGTTATCTAAAGATGTTCATCCATATTTTAGGTATCAAAGTTTGCAATACAAATTAGAATATATCCAAAGAATAAGACGAAGATGTAATCAATGCTCAGAAAAAAAATGTCAGGGAAATTCCCTCTTTCAAATTGTTCTTTGAAGTGTGACAAAGATGGTGGTGGTTTTCTAAAAAGAAAACCATCCTCCAACTCGAAACCTAGCTGTTCACTAGCTGTGTGACTCCCGGAAAAATCAGTCTTTCCGAGTTGCAGCTTCTGCGTTCATCGAAGATAAAAAGATCTGTGCTCCCTTTGGCAGCACATATATTAAAAAGATAAAAAGATCTACCTTCTAATGTGCGTGTGAGAAGCAAGTGAGATCATGTACGCTACAGCACTAGAAAGCTAGAGCATGCTATATGAAGTCAGGAAGCTCACTACAATACCACGAGTGCTCAACAGATACAAAGGGAGAACAGGAGGCCCTGCCTACCTCACGTGGTGCCTACCTCAACCTACCATAGGGGGCAAAAATCAACTATCATTAGCATGGGTTAAGAAGGGCTGCTCATCCATCTGCTGGTGTTGGCGGAGGAGCTGGGGTCTCTTGATGAACAACCCAAACAAAAGCACATAACAGAATGGGCTGGAGCCCTGAGTACCCAGGGATGTGCTGAGAGATGAGGACACCAAGAAAAGCGAGCATGGGGTCAGAAAGAGCAAGAGGCTTAGGCCTCATCCCAGGTGTGCTGGGAAGCCGCTGAGATGAACAACGAATGGATCCCAGCAAAAACAAGACTTCCAGTTTGCAATCTGTTCCTGTACCCAGGTTGCTACTCCTCCAGCTGCGTGCTCCTGGACAACAATTTTGAAACAAAGATTTTGACTATCAACACACAAAAAGAAGTTACAGTACATTGCAGGGTCCCTGCTCGGTGGCAGGCACAGAGCTGTCTGCTAAGTGTCAGCGGGGACACCATCACCCATGGTACACACACAAGAGAAGGGAAGGGAAGGTCTGAAGGTAGAGCCTCCGGTCGACGTGCAAGGAATTACTAAGCAGCAGAGCCAGCTTTAGAAGTCTGACTTGCCTGAATATTTATTGTAGCCAAAATTTCAAAAAGTAGGCACACTTTTTATCACTTACATGAAAATTCAACTACCTGTGAATATTGTATTTTTAAAACATTCTTACTGAAAATTTTAAATTCTTACCTCAAATATTATTTCCCAACAACCTCAGTATCTCTTTACTCCATACAAGTTACAATATTTATGTTTTATTTTCTGATGGGTATTATCCATTCCAATAAAGACTCCCATCTTAATCCTAAAGTCAAGAAGTTAATCATTCAAAACACATTTTTAATCAAAAAGAATCAAAAAGTCATTTTAAAATCTTGCTCATAAATGACTCAAAAATCTGTAGCTAAGTAAGATCCTAAAGATTGTATAATACTGTCCTTTCAGGTAATCTTAAAAGACTACTTTAAACTGGGCAAGGGTGGCACTCTCCTGTAATCCCAGTGCTCGGGAGGCTGAGGCAAGAGGATTGTTGCCAGTTCAAGACCAGCCTGGGCTACAAAGTGAGCCCATGGCCAGTCTGAACTGTATAACGAGACCCTGTCTCAAGACAAATACATAAAAAAATAAATAAGACTACAATACAGTTTCACAAAAGTTTTCAAAGACCACAGCCTTATCTCCTTTATACCAGCTAACTTTACTCAACTGCAAGATTTGTTTTATCAAAAAAGGTAGAAAGTCTAGTGGCTAATCAATTTTTAAAACACAACACAAGGCTGAGACAGGAGGATCGTTGTGAGTTCAAGACCAGCCTGGGCTACAAAGAGAGTTCAAGGGCAGCCTGACTTGCATAGTGAGACCCCGTCTCAGAAAAATAGGGTAAGGGATTTAGTTCAGTGGCCTAAGTGCTTGCCTGGCAGGCGCAAGATTATGAGTTCGATCCCCAGTACCAAAAAAATAAAATTAAATAAATAAAACACAATACAAGAGTCAGGAATATGACTCAGTGGCACAGTGCCTGCCTGTCAAGCATAATGTCCTAAGATCAATTCCTGGTACCAAAAGAAAAAAAAAATTACAACACCAGTATCGTTGAATTCCCTAAGAAATACTCAGAACAAAACAGAATACTTACAGGTATACACACATCATTCTTTCAAAATATTACAACTATTCCTCTAGATTAGGACATCATTCCTTCAAAATATTACAACTATTCCTCTAGATTAGGGCAAAATACAGATATGCAGCTAAGATAGACATACAAAGATGCAAACGTTCAAACAGTGCCAAGCAAACTAAGGTTAACTATTTAATTTTCCCCTGTAAATGTAAATTCAGAAACCAGAGATAACAGTTCTTTTCAGATATTCTTTACTTTCTTAGCTTTGCGGGCTGAGCAACTGAGATATTTAAAGAACTGTATAGTGAAAGGTTTCTATAGTGGGAAGACACAGACATATTTTGCAAACCATATAAAAGGCAGAAACCAATAGAATTGGCAAAGACAGGAAGGTAAGTCTGCCAGTCTCCCTGGTCTGTCACCCCACCCAGTCTTCATTACCTTGCAGTGAGATATGGAGGTTGTCGATGCCCGAGGAAACCTGTTCACCATCAGTGGGAAGCACGGGACTAGATGCCATTCTCTCTTCCGTGGAAGTTACAGCATGCCCATCTCAGATCCAGAAGTAAACTGAAAGGGAAGAGGAGAAATGCCCATTAGGGACTCTACAGCTCTACATTTCAGATAAACACATCGCCAGCAAAGAGCAGCAACCGAAAACTGCCATCCCAAAGAAATCTGGCTTTCTGATGAGTGTTTCCTTAGTTCACGAAGAACAAAGTAACTACGCCTTCTTTTTGAATCATAATCAAGATTTTGCCCCATGACCTCTTCCTGCTTTTTGGAGCTGCTGGCAGACCGCCCAGAGAGCACACACTGCGGGTCCCGTACCCTGAAACTCAGCAGAACGCCCAGAGAGCACACACTGCGGGTCCCATACCCTGAAGCTCAGCAGCCCTCTCCCGGAGGGACGGCCACACAGACAGGGATCTTAGGCTTTTGTGTACACAAGGGTTTTCTTTAAAACTTTTTATTTAACTTAGATCCTTTTCTGCTCCATAATTGTTGCCATTTACTGGAAACAATAAGAGTGGAGGCCAAACAACTTGCAAAGTGAAACTAAAAAAAAAAAAAAAAAAAAAAGAATACAGTGTATCAGAAATTTTTGATGAGCTGCCTATTATACTACTTTCCCAAGGACTTATTTTTCCACCCGCACATTTCTCCCCCTAGCTCCTCCTTGAACTTTACTTTCCAGTGTTGGATATGGAACACAGGGCCTCATGCACGCCTTAGCATGTGCCCTACCACCAAGCTACCCTTCCTGCCCCTTCACCTTGAATCTTAAGGAATCCTTCTAATGAAAACAATTCTTACTCCACAACTCTAACAGAATTGCATGTGTGGAGCCCAGTAATAATTTCTGGGGGCTCAAAGTAAAACAGTGACTTCTTCCATATACATACAGTAACAGAATAAACCAAACATAAAATCTAAAGTACATGCAGTCTGGGTGTGGTGGCGCACACCTGTAATCCCAGCACTCAGGAGGCAGAGGCAAGAGAATCACTGCGAGTTCAAAGCCAGCCAGGGCTACAAAGTGAGTTCAAGGCCAGCCTGGACTGCATAGTGAAATCCTGTCTCAAAAACACAACAAAATTAAAATAAATTAAATTTTTTAAAAAATTAAGTACATGCTGGGGACTGGGGATGTAGCTCAGTGGTGGGGACTGGGGATGTATCTCAGTGGTGGATGGAGTGCTTGACTAATATGCCCAAGGCCCGAGGTTCCAACACCAGTACCTCCAAAAGAAAATTAAATAAATTTTAAAAATGCATTTACAGCTTTATGATTAAGCAAATATGACAAACAGTTAGAATCTATGTGATGGGCTGGGGATGCAGCTCAGAGGTAGAACATTTGCCTACCACGGGAGAAGCCTTGAGTTCAATCCCAGCACCACACCAAAAAAAAAAAAAAAAAAAAAAACAGTCCAATAGAAAGTAAAGTGAATGCTGCTGCCAAGTGCCGTTCACCAGAAAGGTGGGCTCATGAAAACATTAGTGTGTTCTCATCCACCTTATTCACCAGGTCTGGCACTGTGTGACTCCCTCCCCAAAGTCAAAACGACCATGAATGGTAAAACATTCTGAATCAATCCAGTCACTGAGGTAGGCAGGACAGTGTAAGTAAAGGTGCTCACAAAAGAGGACTTCGAGAACTGCTTCCCAAAGTGGCAAGAACTTTAAGTGTGTTCAAAGTCAGGGAATATTTTGAGTGGGATTAATGGCGATGCGTTTTTCACTGTAACAAATTTTTTATTTAAATACTCACTTTATTTTTGATTACACATCATACATGGGTGTGCATTGCAAAATCCTCTAGCTTTGCTGCATACTAGAATTTTTTCACAATAAAATGTTAAAGGGAAAACCAAAAAAAAAAATAAAAAGTTTAAAGACAAGAACTAGATATAATCAATCACATTAAATATTAAACAGACTTTTTAAAATCCAAAGGGAAAAAAAATCACTAAACAGTTTGAACATTTTTCCATGCCTTTTTCGTCAATATTTTCTACCCAAAGCTTTCCTCTTACCATCTCTTTCATGGATCACTATTACTAAAGATTTTATCAAATAAACATTATTAATAATTAATCTGTTTACCCTCTGAATGAACAGGAGTCAGAACCAGCCTGAGGAAAGCACGTAGCTCTAATGAACGGATTTACTCTAAGCAGACGGAAAGGCTGTTTATGAGCCCACACGCCCAAGCCGCCCGCTGACACAGAGGTCCTCAGCCGTGAGCAGCTCCCTGATCCTTCCCACACCCTCCGGCTCCCAAACCCTGGTGAAGACAGAAACACTACTTCATTTTGACAGGTGAAAAACTGAATTTATTTCCTTGGGCACCCACTGGTCCATGGCAGGACTACTTGTAAAAAGGCACGGGGTGGGGCGGGGGTGATAAAAATCTTAGCAATCACCTCACCAGCAGCACTGTTCGAAGCACTCTGCATGTACAACACTTCCTAACAACAGTGGGAGCTGGGTCCTATAGTTACCCCCTTTGTTCAACGCTGGGGATTGAACTCAACATCTTTACATCCCTGCCCTAGCCCTTTTTATTTTTTGAGACAGGGTCTCTCTGAGTTGCTTGGTCTAAATTTGAACTTGTGGTTCTCCTGCGTCTGCCTCCCAGAGGGCAAGGATTCTGGCCATGCGCCACCATGCACAGTTATTGTCCCCTCTCTTTGAAGAAACAAAACTAAGACACACAGACATGATACACAGATGGAGCTGAGATTTGAATGAAGGTGGTTTGAGCTTCAAAGTCTAAAGCCAGTGATGGTGAACCTTTTTAGAGTTTCAAGGATGTGAACAACCCACGGTAGCATGCGTGCCATAGGTTTGCCACCACTACTCTGAACTGACACATGACAGTAACACCTACAGCTGGCTAAAAGTCTAGCATGTGTCACTCATCCTTTGTTTTACCCATTTACCTAACAAGCCTTTATATATGCTAGGTGCTGATCTCAAAGAAGTAAATCTGAGAATGACAAATGAACACGGTATTAAGTAAAATCCTCTAAGAGATGAGTACAGGGGGTGCCGTGGTCCCACCACTTGAATGGAGAGCGATGTGTGACCATTAGGAGGGTGCAATGGACTGAATTCACATGATCCTCAAAATTCACATTGAAATTCTCACTCCTAAATAGTGGTGGTATTGAAGGTGGGACCTTTGACAGGTGGACCCGTGATGAATGGGGTCAGTGCCCTTACAAAAGAGGCTGAAGAGAGACCTTCGCCCTTCCTCCATGTGAAGGTAGGGTGAAAAGACTTATCTATGAGACATCACGGTGGCAGGTAGGGCAGAACCAAGCTGCTTAGTTCCTGGTGGCTGGGAAGCCCTTTCGTGGAGATGTTCCTGCCGGGGAGCCATGGACTGAATCTCCCACACCATAAACCAAATTAAACTTCTCCTCCTTTAAAGTGTGAATGTGGAGTACTGTGGCTCAGTGAGGTGATAGCTGACTAATACAAGGATTTTCTAGAAGGATCTCCTCAATGGTCAACCTAGACAAGAAAGAAAAGCCAGCCACTGTGTTTGGTTTCATGTGGAAAAAAAGAAAATTGACAGGAACAAATTCTATCATTGAAAAGGTGAAAATCAGATTCTCTAGGGTCAAGAATGGTCTGTGTTTAGACATTAGAACCAGCAAGCACAAACAGCTCTAGAGGACTTCAGCCTCATTTTTAACTACAAAGGCATAATTCCTTTCAACAACATGTTCTATAATACTGGTTTCCCACTGGTATCTCAGTGACAATCCACTGTCCACCCATTTACTCAGATCAGAAGTATGCCGATTATGACAGCTATTTTGTTTTTTCTCATCCATCTTGAATGAACTACTAAGTTCTCATTCACTTATCACTATTTCAACTATGATTTGCCCTGACTCAGGCCACAACTGTATCTTAAATGAATTGCAACAGTTTCCTAAATAATTAGGCTACAAGCATCGAGGTCTCTGTCACCCTGATGCCCCAGGACTGTACCTCACTGTATCCCTTCCCATAGAAAAGCACAGGGCCACTTCCTTGATGGAAGTAACACTGCTTCCTTGTTCTTCTCCATAGCAGTGACCACAGTCATGTAATGAATTCAGGGGCTTGGAATCAAATCAAATGAGGCCATTATTAAAAGTGAATGATGATCTTCTTCAGGAATATAACAAAAGGCTGGGTAAAGAATTAAGGTAGTGGCATTAAAACTTCAAGTGCAAATGGAATGGAGTGTTTTAAAAATTAATGTTAATATAATACCTATGCTTTTATAAAAGGCATAAACTATTTTGAAATGATGGTGGTTTGTGTATGCAATACATCTTAAATGTCTGTGGTATCTCTAAAACCTCAAAACACTAGTGTATTTCCCTTTTTGTTTCTGCTTTTGGTTTTGGCTTGATGGGGGGGGTGGAGGTTGAGCCCAAGCTGGTCTCAACCTCACTAGCTAGTCCAGGTTGGCCTTGAATTTGCAGTAATCCTCCTGCCTCAGTTTCCCAAATGCTGATATTGCAGGCATGCACCAACATGCCTGGCTGAATTTTCCTTTTTAAAAGAAAATTTGTCATTTACTTTGGGTTATTATGATGGTAGATTTTGACTAAAAAAAATGAATCTGAATAGATTACTTCCAGTGAACGGGATTTTGGGTGATATTTATTTTCTTCTATTTGCTTACCTGCATTTTAAAGTAACAAATCCATATATTTTCTACAATAAAAAATCATGTTTTACCTAGTGGCCTAAGCCCCTACCTGGCACGTGTGAGATTGTAAGTTCAATCCCTGGTTCAAAAAAAAAAATTGTATTTTTATTTTAATAAAACACCAATGAGATGAAAAACATAGTATGTAGTGGCTTAAAGACCAGTTCTTTAAGTCACATACATGTAGACCCTGTACCTCTACATTTTCACGATGAGCAGAAAAATGACGGAAATAAAGTAGTAGAAAATTTTTCTTGGATTTATCAAAAATTGGAGTCAGGTGTGGTAGCACACGCCTTTAATCCCAGCACTCGGGAGGCTGAGGTAGGAGGAGCGTTGTGAGCTCAAGGCCGGCTTGGGCTACAATGCGAGCGCAAGGCCGGCCTGAGCTACACAGTGCGACCCTGCCTCAAAAAAACAGGGCTGGGAGTTTGGCTCAGTGGCTTAAGCGCCTGCCCTGGCAGGTGGGAGGTGGTGAGTTTAATCCCTGGTGCAGCAAAAAAAAAAAAATTTCCAGAAAATATTCCCAAAGGCCTTTTTCAGTAACTCAATGCGTCTTTCATTTTCTCATCCTTGATTTGTTAACATCCCCTACCAGTCTACCCACATGGAAGTCACAGAGTGAAAAAGGAGTAGCTACTCTTCTTTAAAGGTTGATCACAAGGAATAGCTCAGCAGAGCCGGGCGTGGTGGTGCACGCTTTAATCCCAGCACTCGGGAGACTGAGGTAGGAGGAGCGTTGCGTGTGTTCGAGACCGGCTTGGGCTACAACGTAAGTACAAGGCCGACCTGAGCTACACAGTGCGACCCTGCCTCAAAAAACTAGGGCCAGGAGTTTGGCTCAGTGGCTTAAGTGCCTGTCTGGCAGGCATGAGGTCATGAGTTCAATCCCTGGTGCCGCAAAAAAAAAAAAAAAATTAGGGCTGAGAGTTTGGCTCAGTGGTTTATGTGCCTGCCTGACAGGCATGGAGTTATGAGTTCGATCCCCAGTGCCACAAAAAAAAGAAAGAATAGCTCAGCAGGATGGGTGTGGACTTGGCTTATTGCTGTACCAATAACTTCAGTGCTGCATCTTCCCTGGGCACCTCCTTTGCGCTTCTCCTCCTCACCACCTGCACTGTATTATGTAAGGTCTGCCCAGGAATTCCAAAGGGTCTCCCCTCTGTCAGGTAGGTAGAAAGCCTTTCCCAGCAACTGACTGTGGTTAACTCTGATCTGCTAACAAGCTCGCATGGTAAACTGGGGACAACACAGGTAGTGAGTTTCTTCATTTTTTTCCCAATAACTTTCCCTAACTCTGTTATGTATTCTGTCCTTAGCATTGGACCAGAACCAACTACTGCAAATTCCCAGGCCAGATGATTTTCTTTTTCTTTTTTTTTTTTTAAGACTTCAAGGAACTTATTTTATTCAGACAAGGGAAAATCCACATACTATACTTAAGTTTCACACATAAAATTATCACTGTGAATTCAGGAATAAGAGGAATTTGGTTGTAGATACAATTCCTTTTATAGATACTAACTTCAAATTTAGAGAAGAAAAGCACTCATTGCATTAATATTATGGGTTCAGGTTTCTTATGTGATTCTTTGTTTGTTTGTTTGTTTTTGTGGCACCAGGGGTTGAACTCACAGCCTCACACCTGACAGGCACTTAAGTCACTGAGCCAAACTCCCAGCCCTAGTTTTTCGAGACAGGGTCGTACTATGTAGCTCAGGTCAGCCTTGCACTCGAATTGTAGCCCAAGCAGGCCTCAAACTCACAATGCTCCTCCTACCTCAGCCTCCCAAGTGCTGGGATTAAAGGTGTGCGCCACCACACCTGGCTTCTTATGTGATTCTTAAATCCATCTACTATTTTTTTGTTTTGTTTTGTTTTGATGCAATTTACATCTATGGTAAGACTATCTCCAACAGTCCTGGTTCAGGTGTGGTCTTTAGTTTTAGAAAGTCCATCGCAGACCAGGTGATTTTCAAGGTCCACCATAAACCTCGTCCCAAGCACTTCATAATCTTCTTATAATACCCACCACGAAAGAACAGAACAATCGACACTAACAATTCATTACTTCTGGAAAACAAGTATGTCCCACTTCTCAGGTTATGATGCTGTTGCATTTGCAATCTCACAAGGAAACAATGTCACTCACTGGCCAATGCCAGCCATGCAGCTGAAGCCTCCCACTGAGACCGTGTGTGACGAGGGCATCTGACGGAAGCAGCCGCCTCCCTCACCCCTTCCGCTGGCCTTGACTGAGCCCCATGTGCCCTGAGTGGCAGTCAGCACTGCTGCAGAACAGGAACAACACTTTTCTTATAGGTACTATTGGAACTCAATGAAAAAGTACGTGATACCAAAAGCTGCAAAAACTAACATCTATTGAGTGCTCACACTACACTACATAAACAGTGGTTATTATACACTGGGAAATAAACTTACTGGGGTTTTTTGAGTGTGCTTCTGCTAGAAATTAAACTCAATAATCTAAAGCAACAGTAAAAATTAAAAGCTAGAAGTAGGAGATGGAGCTCAGGGGGTAGAGCACTTCCCTAGCATGAACCAGGTCCTAGGTTCAATCCCAGAACCAGAAAGAAAAAGAAATTAAAAGCTAATCACAGCACTAACACAAAGAATATTTACAAGAAAAAAAAACCTACAAAATTTGATATGGAAAATCACCACAGATCCCACAAATGCTGTAGGATTGTAGGACTGACCCCCTTTACACTGAACCTAAAAGTACTTTAAAGCTAAAATTCACAGAAACAAAATCCAGAGAGTGGTGGCTGCCATGGGCTGAGAAAAGTGGACATGGGGCATCCACTACTTTAATTAACTTTTAATTATTTTTGATGGGTAGAGATTCAAAATAAATTTTTCCTTTCCCTTTCCCTTCCCTTTGTTTTCTCTTCCCTTTTCTTCTCTTTTTTTTTTTCTTCTCCTTGGTATTGGAAATTAAACCCAGGGCCTTTACACTGAGCTACTGCCTCCCCAATCAATCTCTTTTTTATTTTTTGAGACAGGGTCTCACTAAGTCACTGAGATGCCCAGACTGAGCTGGAATTTGTCATCCTCCTGCCTCAGCCTCCCAGAGGACTGGGATCACAGCCGTGTGCCTCCAAGCCAGGCTTCAGAACCTATTCTAGGTTCTGAAGAATCTATTAGAGGAGACTTCATTCTAAGAAGACTGCACGGTTTGCAAAACATGCTCACCATTCTTCAGGGTGTCAACGCTGAGACCTTTAGCAGGAGAGAAGAATGAAGGAAACTCACATCGCATGACCTCATTTTGCTCAGGAAAATAAGAAGTGAGGTCTTCTCCGGGCAGTGGGGGAGCAAGCATGGGGCTGGTGCCTGAGAAATGAGCAGGGCCCAGGGCAAACCACACCAGAGATGCACACAAGGACCAGAGGGGTGGTTGAGGCCAGGGGCCTCCACCAGGAGCAGTCACAGCTGGCGATTTAGTAAACGTGGCAACTACTACACGTTCTAAAAGCAGGCACATATACAGGGAGCCACGTTCACGAATGCCCACAGTGCAACTGTGCCTAACAAAACAAGGAAAATAATCAAATCCAATTGGTAAAAGAAATAGCTAATTCATACAAGAGAAGACCACGGCACAGATAAAATGCGTGAGTGACCAGTATCAGCAGGGATACACAGTCTAATACATCAATATTATAAAGAGGAGGGAGGGAGGACAAAAAAAATAAATGTACTTTGAAGTCACTTGTGTACTTCATGAAAATTGAAAAACACACACGTGCATGTGCAATTCACAAAATAAAACAGAAACCAGAAACCAGAAATGACACCCACCAACATCAGACAGTGGAGGGGAAAACATCAGCCACAGCTCAACTCGGTCAACGTTGGGGCAGGGAGTGCATGACGGACGCCAGGGACACTTCTCAGTTGCTTTTTATTTTTAGAATTATAGCAGAATCCGCCATTATTCTTGGCGTGTGTTGTAACAGAAGTCTACTGGAGCGAGCAAGGTGGGAGACAAGGTTGGGAGCGCACTGCACTAAGTCAGGGGGCTTTAGCTTTTGTCCCTGCTGTGGTCCCAGCTCTGGTCCAGCTGACCTGTGGCCCCGGGCAGTCATTCCCTCTCCAGGTCCCATTTCTTCGCCTGGGCCAACTCACAGACTTCCAGATTCTCCCCAAAGAACCTAACCCAACGCTTTCTGCTGTGTACTTGAAAACACTGAGTTACAAGAAACATGGCTCCCTGCAGGATGTCGGAGACGCAGCCACGGTTCCTGGATGCTGCCTGTGGCTCCTGCCTGGCACACAGGGCAGGGGACCCTCCGGGGACGCCATGGCGGTGCTGTATCTGGTCCCCAAGTGCCCCCCAGCGCCACGTTCCTTCCGTAACAATAGGCTGTGGAAATTCTTGGGTACAAATACCAAGGAATACTGTGATCCTGAGCATCTATTATTTTAATCTCATAACTATGTTATTTTAATAAACAAGGGTTCCCTGTGGTTTTCGGCTGCTACAGGCCATACAGCAAATGATGTTACAGACAACAGGTGGCTGGACCCCTGGCTTTATCTATCTAACCCTCATTTTTTTCTTTATTCCAATGTTCTCATCTATTTTTTTTTCTATTGAATTTTTCTCTGTAATTCAAACTTTTTCTGGTCTATGAAAGGGTACAAATAAATTAACTCACAGACTTTCGGTGAGGACTGGATAATACAGGTAGCATATGGAGATTACAAACTAAGATAGAAATGTGAATTGCTTTTCACTGGAGAGAAAAAAAACTCTGGTCTTTCCCACTGCGGAGCCCACAGCTTGCACCGTCCCTCCAGCCCAAGAGGTTACTGTGATATCGCTCCAGGCCAAGTTCCTTCAAGACAACCACCAGGGAGTAGTTCTGAGCACCTGCTGATGACACGCAAGTGCACTCCACATAAAGCGTGTGGATGACTTTATAACCTACTCCATCACTTCGGCAGGTTCCTGTTCCGTCCCATCCATCTCATACCAGCCTGGACTACAGAGAGAGACCCTGTCTCGAAAAAGCAAAATAATAATAAAAATAATAATAATGTGTAAAAAACCCAAAGCACAAACAAAGATCAAAATGGATGACAGATTTTGGGAAATAGGAAGAAAATGTTTAAATGGGAAGGGGAACGAGGAGTGGGCTGAGGGGAGGACAGGGAGGGCAGAAATGATTGAAGTGTGTGTTTGTGTATGTGTGTGTATGTGTGTGTGTGTGTGTAGGATGGCCAAAAGTTCAAAGAAGGGAAACGGAAAAATCAGTAGAAGAAAAAAAAAATGGAAACAAAGCTTTTATGAATGAGGAGAGGAGACGGGTTGAAACAAGGGGAATGGAGGGAAAAAAGAAGAATTAAGACAAACCACATCCAGCCAGGTGTGGTGGCATATGCCTCTAATCCCAGCACTCGGGAGGCTGAGGTAGGAGGATCATTGTGAGTTCAAGACCCAGCCTGGGCTACAAAGTGAGTTCAAGGCCAGGCTGAATTGCATAGTAAGACCCTGTCTCAAAAAAATAGAGCCAGGGATTTAGCTCAGTGGCGTAAAGTTCCTGCCTGGCAGGCGCGAGGTTGTGAGTTCGATCCCTGGTACCAAAAAAAAAGATAAACCATGTACAAATCCCTTATAATGGATGTGACCATTGTGTATATCCAAAGTGTGCCCATAAAATTCACTTACAATAATAGTACATGTTTATGGGGAACAACATGAGCTCCCCATACACGTATACATGACAGAAGGACCGAATCAGGCTCATTGACGCATCTACCGCATCAAGTACCCATCGTTTCTTGAATTTCACCACTGAGCTCGACAGGCCCCCCGCAGATCCCCTTGCCCTGGGACTGCAGATCAGCCAGCAGGGGTAACGCTCTGGGAAGGGGCACCTCGGCGGCTGGCGGGTCCGCTTCATCCCACGCAGTGGTGGGCACTCTCTGCAGGCACGCAAATAACATCTTACCAAAGAGTAAAAGGATGAACAAGTGAACGAACGAACGAACAACGCTATCAAAGACGCTGTTTTTACAGCAGTCAGCGCTGCCTGGCAGGAACCCCAACCCCACTAAATTTTTTTCTCTTTTTTAAGGTAGCAGCAGGGAAAATTTCATTTCCTTGGAGAAACAGGGTGGGGGTTTACTGTTGCTGTTTTCAGTTCTGAGAATGAGAAGCATCGAGTCAATGAGTCCTTTTTGCTGTTCTGTTTCGTGGGGCTGGGAATGGAACCCAGGGCCTCGAGTGTGCTAAACCTCCATCTGACCCTTGAGGGTGACAGCGAAGCTGACACACACGGATTGCAGCTAGAGGCCCACACGGAGGGAGCCCGGCCTACCAGCCGGCACCGCCTGGCCCAGGCGGCCCAGGGGGCGTCGGGCGCACAGACGGGTGACCAGAGTCCCATCCGCCCCTTCCCTTTCCAGGAGTGTCTCTGTTCTTTCCACGTGGCCCTGCTACACCCTCGCTTCCCTGTCACACTGATACTAACTAAGCGGCCATGCTCCTAATCACACAGATTGTAGCTCAACCCGCATGCAGACGCGGTGTGGCTCTGCCATATAAATTACCCCGACAAAGGGTCTCAGCGGCCACCCACGCCGGACCCCTCCTGGAATCTGGGAGCTCTTCGTCTTCTTATCATTTCCAATTAAGACTCTCCTAACCTCCTCCTTTGGTCTCAGCTTCATTCCCCACTGTTGTGAGACCGTGAACTCGGCACATCTGACATCTCACAGGTCGGGAGTCGTCTTTTCTGTCACAGTGTTATGCAGGCCCACTTGGGCATGTCACTATAAAAGTACATCTTTCTCCTTGGGTATGCCCATTTGAACTGTTCCTCTTCCTTCCATTTTCTGTAACATTTTTTTCCTCAAATATTCAGAATTCTTAGCCATAGGAAACCAAAATTGAAGGCTGGGAATGCAGATCAATGGTAAAACACTTGCCTGTTAAGAACAATATTCTGAGTTCCATCCTTATCACTGGAAAAGGAAGGAAGGAAGGCAGGCAGGCAAAGGGAGGGATGGAGAGGTGATGGGGAGGTAAGGGAGGGGAAAAGAAAGGCCCTCAAATAGCTTCCTGGATGTATTTTACAGTAAAATGCCCATTTCTACTTGTAATAATCACACACAACACACACACACACACACACACACACACACACAATTTGGGATTTCACTTTCAAGAACCTTGGTACCAATCCATCTGGAAAAAACAAAAGGAGGTCCCAGCACTCGGGAAGCTGAAGCAGGATGATCACTATCACTGCAAGTTTGAGGCTAGTCTGGGCTACATAAGTGAGTTCAACGCCAGTCTAAAGTACACAGTGAGACCCTGTCTCAAAAAATAAACAGAGAAAGAGTTGT